>WTSP01002221.1:50397-63812 GCA_025331215.1 Actenoides lindsayi
GAACTTTGCAGCAAAACATTTCAAATAACCATCAGCACCTCCTGCTTTTACCATATTTATCAATACTATAGCAAGTAACAAAATTGGCTAGAAATTATATTAACTCTTGAAAACATGTCAAAACAGCTGAAGATTCTGAGGGAAAATACATGGCATTCTGACTGCAAATCTTTCCCTTTTTGGTTAAAAAAAAAAAAATTAAAAATCACAGCATGCATTACTGAGCCTCCCATATTCCCATAGCTGTGAAGATCATTTGCCAACTGGTGTGAAACAAACACAGCTAAAACAGCAAGCAAATTCAAAGATGTTTTAAAAAAAAAATAGAAGAAAATTGTTTATGATTCATAGTAGCTAAAATCTGCAGTAACTGTAATGTTAGTGTAAAAAACAGGTACAGGAAAGCAAGGAAAGAGACAAGGCTTGGCAGAAGACTGGGGAATTCAAAACAAATACAACCTGTTTCTTTTTATTTCTAAGCTCATAATCATAGAGTGTTTTATGATTGGCTGGTTTACTTAAGCCTCGGGACATCACAACAGTATTAACAGTTTAATGGTGCAATAAAAAAACTGAAGTAAAAATACAGGTGGTTGAAATGCACAGTGAATCTGATTTACAAGCAAACCACAATCAATGAACAAAGCTGAAGGTTTTTTTTTTTTAAACTTCCAGTTATCTCTCTCAAAGCAGAGCAAAATCCTTATCTATCTATGTGTATATACATATATCTATCTATCTATCTATCTATCTATCTATCTCTTTGCTTCTTAAGAATCCCTTACCCAGTCAACAAAAGACAACTTGAATAGATTAGTTCTTCAATTTGAAGACTAAATGCATCTCACAGAAGCATCATTTCACCATTACCTTACATGGAAACGTTAGTTAGATGTTCCAGAAGCAGGTAAACATTTTGCTTTAATATATATGAATGGTTTGTCAAATCATTTTTACCTTTCGTTTCTTGTGGCAAACTTTCACCAGCAGTACTTCCAGGGTTACAGAATTTTGTTCATTCTCCGAGTTTTGTGATGGCTTATCTGAACAGAAACATATCTTAAGTTCTGAAAAAGTGAAGACCTATTGAACGGTGCAAATCCACCTGTAATTACTTTTTAGCCATAGGTACCTCCAGGCACAAACACCTCTAGTCAAACTCTAAGTTCCATTTCTCCCCAAACTTACTGGAAATGCCTACTTGAGAACATAACCAACCAACTATTCTAATACCAGCAGATTAAAACCCATAGCTGATCTCCAATGTTTGAAAGAGCTGGTCAAACAGCACTGCTAAAACCTTTTCAGAGCAGAGAAAAAGAATACGGGTAGATGTAAGGCAAGTCAGAATACACTAATTACAGATGAGTCAAATTATTTCCTTTTTTTTTCCTCTCTCTCTTTTTTTCTTTCTTATTTTCTTTACAACTTGCAAACCTAGAATTTGGTTTGCATCGAAACTGAAGATCCAGATGCTATCAGATAATAAAACAAAACTAAAAAACCCAAACAACCCAAACTAAACAAAATAAAATAAACTGAAAAAAACCCCAAACACGAAAACCTAAACTTAAAGATTTTGCAAGGTTATGAACATGCAGAATAGCTGCTAAGGGACTCTTGAAAGTATCTGAAAAAAATTTCTGTGAAAATAAGACTTGGCTTCACAGACTTTGCACTATCAAATTCCTAGAGCCTGCAATCTCTCAATTTCAAGACTTTCTAACTAGAAAAATTAGCATATTAACTGTGCCAACTTCATTAACTTCAATATTTTCTTTATTTACTGCTCACTATAGCATACATTGCTTATGTTAGTGATACCCTTTTTTTATGGTACAAAAGGCCACCAGGTTGTCACTGTATGCAATACTCCCTTGAAGTGAAAAGTTTTTATGGTAGTCACATCATCTAAACATTCAAAACCACAGGGAAAATCATTGACTATATTAACATCTTAAAAAATCTACTATAGCCCATGTTTGTTTAAGACACACTGTCATACAAAAGCAGTAAAAAAAAAAAAGGCAGGGCAGTAACATCAGTGGAACACCCACACCACCCACCAGGTATTTCAAATTCTGTGTGTGGGGTTTACCCCTACCTATCAGCCTGGAAGGATCAGATTTGGAAGTTAGGTATCTGACTTGAAGCTGGATCAGCACACCCTTTCCTCCACCTTTAGTCTATACTTCCCTGTTCTTATCACCAGCGGCCCCAAAAGGATCTTGTGGTTTTCCAGCTTAAATACTGACAAATTTAAGATCAGCACTACCCACTGAGACCAGAAATATTCTGAAGTTCCAGAAGCAGAAGGTTCCTGATCTACAGAACTCTCTCAGGAAAATATTACAGTTTAACAAAGAAATGATTCTGAAATCTCGACATTTGCACCTTCAACTTTCAAACACTTTACTGAAGAGATCTGCAAGATCCTTTCAGGGAACATACCAACTTCCAGAAAAAAAAAAGTACAAAACCCGTGTGTGAATTGTATTCGCTTTTACATCCAAGCACTAAGATGCCATTCAGAAAATTATATCCAAAAAATTTTAATGGATAAACAGCTCTTTTTTTTCTTTCCCCCTTTTTTTGAGGGAAGTCAGGGGACAGTGAATTTAGCCATGCCTACACAGGACAAAGCATGGCACTTCTTTCGTTAAAGGACCAGAATCTGTCATCCTGGTTGGTGAAGTTCAGTATTTCGATTTTGGAAGGTAAAGCCTCATGTGCATAAAAGACAGGACAGAATGACTGCAAGTCACTAAAACACGATTTCCTTTGCTTTTATAATCAGGGACGTGGCCTTTGCCTCATTTCTAGGCTCTCATTGATAAAATCTATTCTCATACTTCTAGTTGAAATTAAAAACCACGAAATTTTCTATCAATTTGAAGGCTGAGGTTTGGGTTTTCTTAAAGCTACTTCAAATACTCCAAAGACAGACTGCCATAAAATCACTTTCTTCAGGAACTCCTCAAGGCCTGTTTCCGTCTGAATGGATGATGGCTTCAAGTATTTCTCAAAATCACTGTTTTGACTAAAACCCCCAGAAGGCTTTTCTGCTTAACACTACAACAAATTTAAAGCGCTATTGACAGCATTCTAACTAACGGGACAGCATGAGCCTAAATAAATCTGTATGCAAACACCAGAGATTCAAAATATTCAAATATGCCCCCCAGATGTATACTAATGTCAAAGATGCTATACAAATTAACGCTGTAATGAATGAATTAGCAAACATACCATTTTTGTGGAAGAACCCAGTAAACGTAAGTTGCAAATGAGCAGATAAGCTAAACAGAGAGGGGAGATAAAAAAACCACGTTAGCATTCTGACAGCAGCCATGCCACTTGATTCACCCACGTTCAGAACAGGCCCACACAAGAGGTAGAACTACAATCAAGTTATAGTTTGGTGAAAATTTTCTAGAACTTCACCCCGAACCATACATTTCTTATCAATTTTAACAAGTATTTTAAGCTTGGTAAGCAGAATCCTTACAACAGGGAAGCTACAGCCTCAGAAATAAAGATTATCAATCCCATCAAAGTCCGTATCATCCATAACATAATCAAAAATAACAACTGCATCTGTTTCACAGCTCACAGCTTGGACTATCCTGCTGACTGTAGATCCATTTTTTTACCCATTGTTAAATTCGGAATACATTTCAGCTTAAAGCAAGTATTCATAAACCTAGACCAAAATGGGTCTCAAAAACACTGAGCATTCTGAAGCACACAATACTGAACAGCATGTCATCTCTCCCGCTCCAACACCAGACACAATTTTGAGCACCTTCACTGACTTCTCAGGGAAACATGACCTGACATTCAACACTTATTTTTAAACACAAACGCTCCTGAGAGCACCAAGATCATTAGTGAAAAGTGTCCAACAGCTTGAGCATTCCAAAGACTGCATCTGTACCAAGCTGCATCCTTTATCCACGCTACTTTTCCAGACCAAATCTAGGCTAAAGTATGTTTTCTGATAGTTTTGAAAGCACACACACCCCACATCCCCCCCTAAAATCAGCGTTCTATTGTGTTTCAACACGATCCTTATCCTTAAACAGAGAAAATTTACCTAACGAGCATTCACAATATACACAGCAAAAGAGAATTAAGAAAAATAATCTACAGTAAATCTGTAAAACTACTTAGAACACAAAATTTCTAAGTTCATGGCAGACTGAATCGTATCTAGCACGGCTGCCTCTGAAGTAGTCTATTTGCAAACGTTATGGAAAACGAACAGCTGGTTAAAACCCAAGCAAACACCACCAAAAAAACCCCATCTCGATAGGTTTTGACCCTTTATAGCAACTTAGGTTAGTCCAAGATACCTGGTTTGGATTAAAAATTTCCAAAATGTTTGCATTTCCTTATCTATCAGTACATTAAACAGAAAGGGTTTGGCAAGTTATCTATAGTCTTTCCACCAACAAAGAACAGAAGTTCAACCTGCAGGACTAAAACCAGACCTCTGACTGAACTGTATAGATTAGAACAAAATTATTCTGGAAGTCTCCGGATGGATTGGTTAATTTCCATCATCACACTGTCACAAAAGCAGAAGTGTTTAATTCATACACGAAAGAATATAATTTTTTTAAGTTCTGCCCCATCATCAATCATGCCCAAATATCACAAACACACTGTATGCTACATCACCTCTCAACGAATAAGCTTTTTATACCATTGCAGTTCAGCACTAGGGAACCCATCAAGAAATAACACAGCAGGTGTATTTGTAATGACAAAAAGATGGCATAGCAATGACAGATTGGGATGAAAATTAATTTCTTTTATTCCATCACACCCAGATTTGTTACTGACAACTGAGTCTTAAAAACAACAGCAACAAAAATAAAGGCAAATACCTATCTGAGGCTTCTGTATAACATTTTAAGAAATGGCACAACACATATTGAAAGTTTATCCTGATACTGCTTTTCTCTCAGTTTTTAATAGACCAGTACACATACACATTTCAAGTCTCTGGAAGCAACATTTCAAATAGTTAAGTACCTTGCTTCTGTTTATTCCTTTTTAGCACTTTCATTTTATGAAAGAAAGAGACTTGACTTGGCACATGCACTCATTTGTACGTACACACACAAACACATATGCAGGACAGTACCTGTGAGATTCTTGTTCTCCCTTCATTTTCTCTACTTTTGATAACATCTCATCTACTTTGAATGTTTTCCTGTGAAGAAAATGCAGAAAGAATTGTTTCATGTAACCATTGTTCCCATAATACCTCACAAGAAAATTTATTCAGTCTAAACTTTTGATTTGGTTTTCCATCTGAAGCTGTCTAGATATACAAGTTCAGCCTTATGTTCCATAAGCACCCTTTTTACACCTTTTTAGGCCCAGTAGCACACCCGTGCCATAGGGACACAACTGCAATACAGCTCTTCAAGCAGTATCAAAATAACACCAAGAATTAAACCCAGACCTTTCAGAACTAATCCTACTGCTCACAAGAAGTATCATTTAACAGCACCATCTTCCAACCTCGCAATGAACATGTCTAAACACATTTCAGCTTTGGTCAAAGATCTTCCTGCTTTAGTGACACTTATACCTAACTAGGAACTTATGTGTCAGCTCTTCTGTCATTATTATTTTAACTGTGATCCTAATAATAAGAAACACTTAAAATCCTATCTGACAAAAGAGTTAAAAAAATTAATTACAAAACCTTTCTTCTTTCTCCACAAAGTTATATTGAATGGACACAACACAAAGAACAGTGAATTCTGGAGCTGCTTCTCCAGCACACTTACAGGAAACGTGGGGGATGAGACAACCAATGACAACACTGTCATAGGGAATAACAACTTCAAATTATTTCTCTCCCTAATTGTGACATCAGCCTGTTCATGCTCATATGTTCAGCCTGTTCTACCACACATACAATTTTATGTTAATTTCTAAGTGAAGTTCACTCATGAACAGAAGTCATTCACTAGTTTACAGAATAGTCCTTCAATTTTCTTTAGAGGAAAATGAATGCTTGGACCTAGACACCAACAAAATTGCACTAGACTAGAGTGACAATGCAAGAGCTGTGAGGGCATCCTTCCTTTGCATTTACACCTCAGAAAACTGAAATACCGAGAATATTACCTGTTGCTAAAAACCAGATTGTTTGTGGTGGGAACAACTACACGCTCTGGGGAAGTGCAAAGCATCATCTACAGAGATATCCTGAGCCAAGAAACACTGATGTCATACATTGCCTACATTCAGCACGTAATACATCTGAGTTACACATCACACAGTGGCTAAATAGGAACGCTGGAGAAGAAATCCTACATGGCTGCAGTCAAGTAAGGAGGAGAAAAATAATGATGACTTGTGTAGTAAACAGTCACTGATTCAAAGCTCTGCTCAGCCTGAGGTTCACAGATGACAGATTCAAGAACTGACACACCTACACTAAAAGGTGGGATTACTGAAATGAACGTTGCAAGGCTCAGCTTTAAAGCAAGAGATGTTAACACAGGAATTTGTTGACATTTTCAGATTCTAAGGTAAAAAAAAAAAAGTCTGTGTACACTTGGCGCAAGCTCCTCAGAATCTGCAGAACAGTAAGTAGCACTTTGCTTTCAAAGGCTTTCTTCAGACTGAGGAATTGCTTAAAACAGCTCTAGAGCAACATTATGTCATGATCAGAATGAGTCAGAAACCAGCTAGGAGACAAACATGCTTCAGGAATGGGGGAAAGTTTAACAATTTTTTATCGGTTCTCCCCAAACTGGCACAGCTTGCATTGAGTATTTGTGAGCATTACTGATCCAGGAAAACAAGGACACAGCCCTTCCTAATGTCAGACTCAGGTCAGTCACAGCAAGAAGAGTCCTCCTAAAAATCTGTCTGAAAAACTTAAAATTAGCAACCAAAACCCCCATCAAATCAAAATTTTGCCTTTGATGTTAACTTAAGAACAAAACAAAAATACAGAAATCCCTTTAAAGTGAAGCACTGTGCTGTTCCCACTTTCCCACGGATAACAGACAAAATGAAGTTTTTCTACCAACCATCCCTAACACCCAGGATTTTCAAGCAGCATTTAACTCTGCGACAAGTACGCGCATCTTGCGCGTTCCTTTCTCCACTCAGTCTTATTCCAGTCAAGTATAGTAATAATGAACAAAGTAATTATTGCCATTACTCTGCCAAAAAAAAATTGTAATAAAATTCCTTTATCCAAATATTGTATGGACAGCAACTTTTATTAACAGGTAGTAACTTCTTTCCAATGCCACCATTTGGTCAAATGATATAGTAACACTTGAAGACAGATCCCCAGGGAGAAAGCTGCTATCAGTTCTCCATCAATTCTCACTTGACCAGAGCATGTCACCTCTCCAATGACAAGCAGCACCTTCAACACTTTTTTAGCCCAAGTTCACATGTGTCTGCTAACGTATTCTCTATCAACATTCTTCTATACGCTCTAAGCAACCTGGTCTTTATAACCATTATCTCAGTATTAAACATTCAGACCAACAGCAATGTGTAATTTCTTGGTAAAAATACAGTTTCACTTCTCTATCTCCAAGTGATAAATTTGTCTGGCATTTTTCTCAGACTACCGTAGAGCTAAAGATAAAAGATGTGGAGCTAGAATTACTATTGTGATTGGTAAGGTCTATAAAGTTTGGAGATAACATCTTCATATTTCACATACGGTACTGTTTACTGAAATGGCAATCAAAATGATGATCAGCAGCTTAAAAATGGTGGAATTAAGAAGTTCTAGGGGAATAAATAAATATACATGTGTAGTCACGGTCCACGTAAGCTGACTAACAATGATGCAGCTCCAAATAACACCTCTTCACAAAGAGAGCTCTACTAACCTTTTTACTACACTGAAGCTAGATACATAATTTTTTTGTAATATAAGCCTCAGGAAGATCTATTCTAGTTCAGGTATTTTTCCCCTTTTGAACCCTTTTTTTCACCAGGATAACAGGCTCACATACCTTAACCCTTTCTATTGAATGAAGAGTGGCAACTAAGGTCTTGTGCACATCAGAGCTTCCCATCACGGACGGTAAACAACCATCCTGCTCACCTCCCTTGGAAGCTCAATCAACACTGTTTTGCCAGTCTCTCAGTTTTGCCACTACATCCAAGTAGTCCAAACTACCTTTGAACTACAATTTTTGTGGTTTTAACTAGGCTGAAAGAGAAGGACCACAGCACTCAGAGCAAATGAAGAAGAGGGAGGGGGGGGAAACCCAGGGGAGAACACCACACTTCCTTGCCATTATCTTCTGTTTTTTCCTTCTCAACTATGCTAGCCCACTTCTGTTGCATTATTGTGGTTTTCTAAAGAAAACATACTGAAATGTTTTACTTAATCTTCTTAGACTTAATTACCAGACTGATTTCACTGTCAGTATTGCCAGAAACCTAGTGAGTGAAATGGCCATTAACCTGCCTGCTATTAGACCACTACCTAACTAAAATCACAGTTTTAAACCAAAGTGTTACGGGAACTAGTAAACATCAGTATGTTTCAAAGAGAAACTAAGCACTACTGGTGCAGCTGAGTTTCAACTGGAATTTGGAACAGTGGACAACACAACCTACATGCAAAGTACCTTTTCTTGTATCCCAGCAACTACAGTAGATAGTCAAAGAAACAGACTCAGGTGAAAGAGCGTATGAATTCAATCAAATATAACATAATACATCAAAACCCAAACTACTCTGAACATTACTTCTTAAAATTTGGCTCTGCTCTATTTTGAAATAAGAAAACAATTCACTTTGGTAACTTTTCTAAGAAAAAGTAAGCAGAAACTTCAAGTTTAAAAAAAATACAAGCTGATCATTACCTGTTCTATGTTCCTGAAGTTCTATGTTATGGATTCAGTTTCAAGAAAAAGTCATATTATAACAATAATGTTAGTGGCAAAAACATTAAACACTATCCAAGAGACTGGAGAATGCCAAATATATCTAATTTAAATAAAAATGTGCAAATTCTATTGCTCAGAAAGTCATTTGAATATTACCCTTCTTAGATACAAATACAGTTTAAATGAGAATTCCCTGCATAACCACATTTTATTGCTAGTTCTTAAGCATTCATGATTAAGTACTTTGCTTCAGCAACAACTGTTTCCAAGCAATAAGAACTTCAGTGTTAAAATAATTTTTAAACGTGTTTGGGATAAAAAAAATCCAAAGTGTAACAAATGATTCTCAGTGGGGGGGGGAAGTAACTGAAAGGACTTTGTGATTCTGCCAATAAATAATGTACACTGCACTTCTCGCTCTGCAGTATTTATGTATTTTAAAGTCTACTGAATGGCAGCTGTAGAACCTCACGTGACAGGAATGACTATTTGCAATGTGAAAACTGAAGCTCATTTCTCAGCTGTAGTTAGTTCAAAAGCAACGTTTTTGAAGTGTTTGCTGGATTTTTTTGTAATACTATAAACCATCCTCCTTCATTTTTCAGCTTTTACTGGATCCTTCCAAGACTAACAAAACCAATAGTTTTGTGTTTGTTTTTTTGGTTGAGGTTTGGGGTTGTTTTTTTGTTTTAAGTAAGTGGCTAGGTTACAGTTTAGAAATCAAATGTTTCACATGATTATAATCAAGCACCATTGATTACAAGAGCTCAGATGTTACAGTTTAGTTTGGGTTTTTTAAGATGCTCTCCCCCTAGACAGAATACAAACATGAGAGAACTGGTTAAGATTCTGCAGATAGTTATCCACATTTGAGTACTCCCAGTATCAACAGAAGTCACAAGCATAAAACAACACACACTCAACATTGCAGGAAAGTTTTTAGGTCTCAGAAATCAACTGGAAACTGATTCATGCTCTTTTTTTTTTAAGTTCCTCACAAAGAAAAGGTCATGTTTTACACACCTCATGAAAAGAGGAGGTCACCCTCCACTCTTCTGTAGACTTCTGCTACTTGGTTAACACTTTAGAATTACTTTTCAAAAAACAATTTTACCTTTTGATATTTGTTCGGGAGTTTCTGTGGGACATGTAAGTGAGAGTTCTGTGCAAAAAAATTGGCTGTAGAAAAAAAACAACAAAAGAAAAAGAAAAAGGTTATGCTTTAATTAAAATTTCCTACAAGTTCAAAGCAAAGGAGTGGTAATGACAATTTACTCACTGCTATTAGATTCCGAGTACGTAGAAATCTATATATCTGCGTTGGTTCTAGGAAAAAGAAACACAGGTTATCTAATGTACCTTCTACCTCCAGAAAGACAGCCCTATAATGAGAAAAAGTATTTAATTCAGCATGTTGATTTAACAATTATCACAAAACCCATCGCTGAAGTGATGTCCAAATAACTCCCAAGTTAACAAGTGAAAGGTTACTCCACCTACTCTACAACACAGAGCAAGTTCTTATTTAAGCTACCATAAATCAGTGGTCACAACTCAACTGCAAGCTCTTGCCTTCCACAAAGGATGTTTCTTACAGGCTTTATATCATAAAAGAGCAAAAAAATATCTCAACATATTATAACCTACTGTCAAATAGGTAAGTTTTCTTCACAGAGTTAAGGAAGACACATAATACGATACCAAAATAGTGTATTAAATCTACATGGTTGGACACTTTGCTATCGGATTGGTTTATCCTTCTGGAAAAGTACCAAGGTCACTTGCACAAGGTACCAAAACAAGAGCAGGGACTGTCAGTTGACTGTGACACATTATGGGTCATTCTAAGCTAGGAAACTCGTTTCCAAAACCTTTTTTATTCATAGAATCAGAAAAATGTTGATCCTGGTAAGGCAGGTACTGTTTCAAAGTGCAACTAGAGGGAGGATAATGCAGGCACCCGTGATACCGACAGGAAAGTGTAGCATCATTTGCAGTAGATGTAATAACCCAAGTTCAAAAGATCAAGACTTGCTTAAGGAAAAGACCGTAAGTTTAATTCTAACTGATTCAGTTAAATCAGGACAAAAAAGGGTTTTTGCGTGGATCAGGTTCTGTCGAACAAGAATTCCAATCTAAGCTGAAATACACCCTTTTAAAACTGGAGTAAAACCCAGCTTCATTAGGAAATGGCAGCAAGAAACTTGAAAATTACTTGATAAAACAAGAAAAGTGGTAAGAAGAAGAAAACAGAGAACGCCTTGATACCCATGCTAAGGCAGCTAACACTGCTGCCATTTCCCACATAAAGAAAGCAAACAACTATTTATTTTTTAAGAAACATAAAGCTTTCTTTTCACATGACTGCAAAACATCTATTTCAAATAGCTTGAAATATTATTGTCATTTACAGATTTCTGCTATTGGAAGTTAAAAAGGACAGCATTTTATATCCTTCATCCTTTTTAAAGATATGATTCAGCCTTATTTCTACACTTAGGACTATAAGACCCCAGAGAAGCTATTATTAGAGAGATTAAAGAAGAAAATCTTACAATGATCACACCATTTCCTTTTAGAAGCCTGATGAAAACCAGTAAAATTCGGCTTAATACAAGTTACCACAATAAAAATATCTGTTTTTCAAATCAAGATAAAAGAAACACACGCTTTGCAAGAAAGTGAAAATACAGAGCAGTCACAACTTTTACACAAACATCCTGTGTTTTTTAGTCTCAAAAAACTCATGACATAATTTAGAAAGGTATGAAAACGCTGAATTACACTGACAAGGGTGTAATTTAATTTAAAGACAGTGCTCTGCTGCTTCAGCTTTAGTTTTCTCAAGTGGAAAAGCTCTGAAGCACACTTTTCAACCTGCAGACAGACGTGTTTAACAAGTCCGTGTTACTCAGCAAAAGTTTAAAACAAAGATTTATCTTTTTCTAGCATATGACCTTGAAATGGGACAAAAATATTCACAACGAACACGACTGAACAGTACACGTGTTAGGATTTTTTTTAATCCAGTAATTCCTATTGCAGTTTTCCCTCAATGTTCACAGCAGAGAGTCGACACGCTATGACACATTCAATGCTGTAACTTTCTCCTGATCACTACCTGCACAGCTCTGGGCTTCCCTTGTCTGACAGATTGAAGCAAGGGCAAGAGAATTTTCCCCCTCCTCCATCTCGGACCCTGAGCAAACCTCTTAAAACTCATTTGTCGCTTGATCTATTTGCAGTACAGTATGTATTGAAGGCACAGCTGTGTTAAAAGGACTAAGGTTCAAAGGACTGCACGTTATTAAGGATTTGAGATGCCACCAAAAACTTCAACAATTTCTCTAACACTGTCACCACCCGCAGCGAGCCAGTATAAGCAATGACAGCACCAACCCCACAACCAGATCATCTCTTTATTAAGACATTAAACATTTCCTTCAAATTCGAGCAACCACACAAAAATCTCTTTTGTAGAACCCACGTTTAATGCTACACTCTGCTTCTGAATCCGATTTCCACGAACAACTTTCTGGTGCATCCAAGGGGATTCTGCTCCTATCTGGAGCTGCCACAGGGTGATGCCTGGGTCGCAAAAGGTCAAATTTCCAATATGAATTCTCAACTAAGGGACAATTATTGCCAGACAAAGAAAAACCGAGTACAGTGAACTCTCAATCGCATCCTGTCCCTGAAAGGGGCTCGAAAAGCGGTCGCCAAAGAGGGAAGAGTCCCCCTCGCTCCCCTCTCGCCGTGCCCCCGAGGGCTGTTAAAGGAGGAAAGGGAACCAGCCGCCCCGAAAGCCTGATGGGAACAGTTCCTGAGAAACCAAGTTCATCGGCTGGGCGCAGACACACGCACACACCCCCGCCCTGCACCCGGCGGGCCCCGGCCCTGGGAGCCTCTCGCCACCTGGCCCGCACACCGGCCCCCGAACCTCGCGCTTCCGCCACAGACCCGCCGGGCTCCCGCCTCCCCGGCGGAGCCCCCTTCCTCCCCCAGCCCCGCTCCCCTTCGCCTTCCTCTCCGGTCCCAGGTCCCTCCCTCCCCCGACCGTGTTTACCCCCGGAAGCCCCTACTCTCCACAGCCTTCCCCTCCTCCTCCTCCCGCCCTTTCTGCGGCGGCCCCGGCCGGTCCCGCCGGCCCGGGCGCTCACTTCCTCCCCCGGCCCGGTACTCACTCTCGAAGGCCTGAAGAAAGAGCTCGTGGTCGGCCTGGATCTGCTCCATCTTCGGCTTCTTCACGGGGGGCAGCGCCGCCGCCGCTGCCGCCGCCGCCGAGGAGGCCGAGGAACCGCCCGAGTAACCGCTTCCTCCGCCGCTGCCGCCGCCGCCCGCGGCACCGCCGGATTTGCCGCCGGGAGCCGCCGCCGCGGCGGAGCCCCCGAACCCCCCACCGCCGCCGCCGCCGCCTCCACCGCCGCCACCTCCTCCTCCTCCTCCGGCGGCGCCGCCAGCGGAGCCCGAGCTGGGCCCCGCACCTCCACCGTGCTTCTGAGGAGCCATGGGCCT
>WTSP01002223.1:0-19928 GCA_025331215.1 Actenoides lindsayi
AGTGAAGAGGGGGGGAGGGGGAGGGGAGGGAAGGGCAGGGCAGGGCAGGGCAGGGCAGGGAAGGGAAGGGAAGGGAAGGGAAGGGGAGAAGAAGAGAAGCATGTTGGGGAGCAGAGGGTAGCTCTCTCACCGGTATGACATCCCCGCCCAGATGTGTTGTTCCATCACTAGAAGGGCCATGTCAAAAAAAAAATATTCTCAAGCACTCATTTAGCTATGAACTGGCCAGCTCAGCCAGGCAGTGATTCCTAGACTTGTCCATCCCTGTTCTGCAGCATGTCTGGGTTTGACTTTAAAATTAACTTTAAGTGCTCTGCTGAAATAGGGCTTCCCAATTACTGAATAGCAAGAGGTGTTCTATAATTCACAGTAAAAGTCGTGACAGTTAGAACCTTCATTTATTTCCCTTTTACATAAAATGAGGCCATGTGCATAATAAAGGTTAAAAAAATCCGCATTATCTGAATTATTTGAATACTCCCGTTCTATCCATTTTCCTACGAGTATATCTGGGTAAGAATCACCCTCTTGTGACAGCCATGACTAAGAGGACTCGTTTGTTGCAATGTGTGAGCTGTTTTTCAGGTATCAGAGCAAACCAGAATAATTTAGCAGGCTCTGGTAATATTCAGCCTTTCCTTTGCTGACCTGCTCTGGAGAAAATCAGGATTTCTGACTACATGTTCTCGTGTTTGAAAAATCCAGACTAAAAGAGTTGTTGTTAGTTTCAAAAATCCCCAAATGTTGTTACTCTTGTTAAAATATTCATTAAAGAATGGCTTGAGGGTTTTTTTTTAATTGTGCTGTTATTAATCTTTGAACTCTTTCGAATGGATGTAGCTTTATTGTTCTCTAACCAACTGAGCTTATAATTCTATTGCTATATTTGTGGTTGGCCAGGCATGAAACATTGTACCACACTAACTAATAATTTTTTTTTTTGTTCTGTTTTTTTTTTTTCAGTCTTGTGATTTGTTTAAAAAAAATAAGCAAGTACCCTATATAACATTCTGTAGTAAGTTCTTCAGGTACAGAGGAGATTTAGCATGTGGTAGTAAAGATCTAACCCCTTGAAAAAAGAGAAATATGAAATTATGAAGCAAAACTAGCATTCCTTACTGACAGCCTTCTAAACCAAGAAGTTAAATAATCACTAAAAACATAAAGGGAAGTGAATAATTTTCTGGTTGGCTTTTGAGTACAGTTTCCTAAGAAATTAATATATGCAGTTTAATGTAATTAATTTAACTAATTATAACTAATTTTTCTATTATTGACATAATGACTGTACACATTTTCAAGGGGCTGAAGTTTTGGAGAACTTTTCCTATTTTCACTCTAGGAACACTGAGGCTAGTGCAGCAGTCAATTTTGCAGCATCGATGATGCAGCCAGACATTTTCAACATCAGTGTAAATGCATCTCACTCCTTGCTCACCTGTATCTCTGATAATCTGTTTTTAGCTGCTCTCAAAATTGTGGGGTTCTGCAGTCACGCAGAACCCCCTAGAGGCAGTTGAACAAATTATTACGGGTGGCAGTAGGTGCTTAAAAAAAAAAATCAGTTGCTTCCAATTGTTGTAAGAATTTAGCATCCTGTTTTTCTACAACCTCGTCTCTCTCAGTAGTTCTAAAGATGCATTCCTGCATGTTTTTAACAGGATGCAACAGCCATTTCCTTATTTTGTATGGCTATTTTTATTAGATTACAATTACTTTACATTGTGATTGATTGAGGGCTAAAACGCAGCTATTCATTTGATGTTCATATAGTCAAAAATATTGCTTTGAAGTCAGAGTTCTTTTTTAAAAATGTATTTTCCGTCAATTTTGCATACAGTTTGCTAAATTAATGAACAAATGCTACAGTGCAGAAGAGAATGTGTCGTCTGTGTATGCATAATCTTTGTTGCTTTGCATGAATTGAGCTCATGTTAGAAAGGAATGAAATAATTTGCAACGCTGTAAAAAATTGCTTTGTAAAAAAGACGTGCTTGCTTTAAGGACTACATAATGCATTGTATGGACACCTCATTTGTTACTCTGTGCTTTTCAGCAGCTGTAAAACTGCTGTCAAAATAGATCATGCTAGCAAAAATATCCTCAGTTTCTGGTAGAGCTAAATGAAATCAAAGTTTGTGATACATTAAATCACAAATATAAATATATTCTTTACAGCCAGCTGTTATGTCTAAATGTGCACATTTCAAAATGGAAACATCTATCCAAGATGTTGATTAGCAATTTCAGTTCTGAAAAGCCTGATTACATTTAAGATGCAAAAGATTAAAATGACTAAAGTTATAATGTTAATAGTTCATCTTCCTTGATGTTTTTATATGTTTAAAATTGCAAAAGTTACACCAGAACTTCCTGCATGGTAAACTCACCAGAAATAGTATGGTTGTAATGTATTTTACCACAAGTTGTAATCTCTTAAGGCCAGTGTTTGAAAGAAGGATTCTCGCTGAGAATGCCTGTCTGTGCTTTTATGATATTTACACACACACACACACACACGTCTAATTTAAGCTACAAAACTACATAATAGATGATTGTACTAAAAATGCCCCAAAAGAGTAATAAGCAATTACTTTAATTACTAGGAGAACACTGACTTTTGTGGAAGTTCATGTTTGTTGTTAATAATTCATTTTTCAACTGTTCTTCTGCTCTGTGAATACAATTAATTAAAAACCCAAAAGTCAGGATTTATATCTCATCTAAAATTCAGTCCTCTGTTAAAGCTTAATTCTTCCTTTTTTGTTATCTATTTCTTGTGCATTTGAACATGCAAATGCAGAGGTAAAAATATTGCTAGCCTTTTCTTAGACATTGGCAATCAGTGGTTCAAAAGTTCACATGATACCATATGTCCTAATAATATTTATCTAAATCTAAAATAATATGTAACTGTCAAATAGGATCCCACATGGTAACAAATGATGGAATGCAGGGGAACTCTTAGATTTAGCCTCTTCTTTTTTGCCCAACAAGCTAATGCAATAAGACCAATAATAAAAGGTTGTGTAGTAGGCCAAAAGTCTGTGACAGATAAAAAAGAAATGTTGGAAACCGATGAAGCTTTTGCACAATTAGATTTTTTGAGGCAGTGCTGTAAGGATTGTCCAGGGCCTGTTCAGTTCTGATTGATGGTAAAATCATAACTACATCATATTAGCTGTAGAGTTCACTGACAGGTTACTGCAGATTAATATTGCTACTGCTGTTCACTTCCCATCAAACTGGTGGAAATATGAATTGAGCTGCTCTTACAACAAACTCTGCATGTTAAGAGGTAGGGTGTTTTACTGAACCATCTCCATTCTGCCATTAGGGAAGGAGATGCAAACAACATTTATCTCCAAGCTATGCAGATATATAGTAACACACTAATTAGTTTTTCCAGGGGACCTTGATGATTCAGACCAGGTAGCAATCATGCATGCTTAGTGTTGCTTTGAGGTTTCGTTTATGATTAAAATGATACTTGAAAATGATAATGAACAATATTTTTCCCTGATTTAAATATTTAATCTCATGCAAATAGCAATAGTATTAATAGGTACATGTTTGTTCTGGAAGATAAAATGAGAGATATTTTAGGGCCCAGGCTGAGGAAGGAGCTGCACCTCTTCAGTCTTAGCTGTTGACGTGGGACTGGAGTGTGCTGGAACTGAGTCTGAGGTGCCTGGTGTCCACAGCTGGAACATGCAGATAATTGTGTCATGGGGGAGTCCATGACTATGCCTTGCTAATTGCAGTGGCAGAGGCAATATTGTGTGTATTTGAAGTCCCAAAGAGCCTTGTGTTCTTTGTTTCTTTCTTTGTTGATATTGGGTCTTTGTTCTGCCAGGATGTCCTTTCACTCAGAACCCCAGCACACTCCAAGCGCCAGCTGATAGCTACCCTCTGCTTCACAAGCCTTGAGAGATACGCGTTTTCCTTGTAGGAAACCCCAATTCTCGCCATTCCTCTGCACACCCTGTAGCTATTTTCTTCCCTTTCCCTCTGCCAGTGACTGTGACAAGTACTGTTTCTCACCCAACCCAGCTATGACAAAAGCATACTGACATCCCACGGTGGGCACCTCTCACCTACCCCTATCCCACCATACTATACCTACAGATTTCACCAAAATCTGCCTAAACCCTCCTGTTTCTCTCCTTACAAAACCACATCATATCAGAGAGTCTTTGGCTAGGGAAAATTATGTACTTCCATAACAAACAAAAAGTCTAAAAAGCCCATTTGATCTCAAAAAGGGCAGCTAGAGGAAATGTACTGCTGGTAGGTAGTCAGAGTGGAAGCAAGGTCCCCATTGCTGGAGTTGGCAATCAAGGAAAACAGGCGCAAGTTGCCCAAAGTAGCATTTACCCCTGCTTTCTGCTTTGAGCTTCACTTCTCCCCTGTGACCTTAGTGAGCTCCTCTGCCTCAGTTTTTCCATCTGTAAAATGAGAACAATCCTTCCAGAAACATGGTGAGAAGCAATTCATTAGTGACTTCTGGGAATGGCAACAGGAAACGCACTACTGAAGTGCACAGGTTTACAAAAACAGTTCCCCAAGTGTAACATAATAGCATTTGTGATTTTAAAACTGTAGGCATGAATCTTTACTGCAAATCTCAGCTGAGTTAAATGTATTTTTTTGTCAAGGAGACATTGTTTTTTTTATGATAGCTACTCTGTGATTCATGAGTCAACATGCTATACAAATACTAGAAGGCATAAGTGAGTTATGGACATTTCTGAGGAGCGTCACAGCAGTTCTCCATTACCCAGTTCAGTAAAAATATCCTACTTATCATACTTGGGTTTTTTTTAATGGATGAATCCTGCAATTTTTAGTGAAGTGAAAAACCCGTGTCAGGGAACAAGCTCTTTGGCTGGAAATGAGTTTGTATAAGAATTACAGCTTATATTATAAGAACAGTTTAAGAAAATAATACATAGTAATCTTCCTGTAAATTATACATCTTCAGTGGCATTTAATAGCCTTTAATTTTTATCAATTTATTTATTTCAAAAGATGTCTAGATTCTCTTGTCTAGGTGCTTTTGGATATCATTGCCCCTATACACACGTAACATTAAAGTGTATCACCCTTTTAGAAAAGTTTTGTATGTGTTTGTCTGAAGATACAGGAGGTCAGCAGGTTTTTGGTGATACACTATTCATTGAAAAATACCTATTTGGCAATATGAAAAATGCTTTGTGGATATACAAAAACTTTCAATGCAAAAAGTCAGGTTCAGAATGGAATTGCTACTTCAGTCAACAAAGAAGCCCATGTGAGGCCAGGAGCTGGTGTGCCTACCTACGACATGTGGAAGACTCAGGTTCAAGTCCCTCCAGGAATTTGAACCTGGGCTTTCTGCATTCAGGTGAGTATCCTGGCTATGGGGCACAGTTAGACCATGCTTTGGTGGGTTCTGAAAAAGTAAAAATATTTTGCTTTTCATTCCAGGGCAAGATGAGAATTTTTTTGTGACTTCTGAAACTTTCCAGGACAGATAAAATTGTTTGACATCAGTCCTCTGCAGCCCATGTTTTTGGAAATTTTTAGGATACTGGATAAGCTTAGAGTTGCTTAGAAGTTAAATGAATCACAAGGACAAATTTAGCCATGACATAAACTTGTTGACTTCCAAGTTGCTCTTATTACTAGCAGGATTGAATTTGGCCAGTAGACAATGTATATGCTAAAAAGCACCATATTTAGTAAGGAGAAGATCAAATGCTCATGGGGGGCAGAGGGAGGAGGACATATGGGGGTGAGTTGGAAAGAAGTAAGGGGAAGACAGAAAGGAAAAGGTCATAGCGTGAAAGGGTGCCATGAATTCCAAAAGTGTCTAATTAGGTTTCTGGCTGTGGAATTTGCCTTTGCCCTAAGCCAAGAAGCCCAGCTGTTTTACAACAGGGCTTTTGCCTCCTAGCAATGACTGCAGACAATGTGTGACTTAAACTGCAAGTGTATTTATAAGGACAACTTCCTTCACTCTCAGAACAGATTCCATAAAATATGTTCAAATGTTACTTAGAAGGTCGCATAACTGTGTCAGGGTTGGGTTTTTTTAATGCACTTTTCGTGCTTTTGTTGGGTATCTGAATACAATTTGGAAATATTCTAAAAAGAGGGAATGAATTTCATTCAAGGCACTCCTCTGAACTTGTATTTCACTTGATTATTTTTTTAAAAGTGTCAGTCTTCAAAATGAGATGTTTGATGGAATATTAAATTTGATGAATCATTCCCAGTTTCTATGTTTGTTAGCTTTTATATACCACATTAAAGCATTCATTAATAAAGTGTCACACAACACTGCTTTGATTGAGTCCTAAAAGGTTAATGACTTGATATAGGCTGGTACTCTGAGCTTTACTGTTTGCAGGCAGTTTGTGGTGAATGTGAAGTGCTTTGAAATTGTTACAAAGAGAAATCTTTTATTTTCCTTCATTTCAAGCTCAGAAAGTGTTCTTAACTGAACTATTAGTAGCAATTTTTAGATATACTGAATATATTTTAAATTGTCAGAAGATTTCAAAAAGTGTCTTTTAAGTGCTGTGGACACGCCCATGATGTTAGACTTTGAATGAGTCGGAATGCAGGTCAGAGATATGACCAGTATTTTGCCCAGTGCCCTCTTGGTAATGGTCAAGCTGGGTAGCCTGTTCAAGTACAGGTATTTTTATACACTTAGAAAAGTGTTGCATTTATGTTGCCTGAAAAAGCCATGGGTGAATGGTCAGTATGTGCAGCAAAAAGAAAGTAAATAAAATTTCCAAAGTCTGTCCTCTTAACTACAGTGTGTCCAGATTTTATGAAATTTTAACTCTCCTGGGATGGGAATAAGCTTCTTGACAAAGTCATGTGTGAAGTTAATTTTGTTTTAAGATAGTATTGAGGTTCTGCTCTGAGGGGAGTTGTTAGTAAAACAAATGTCTCTAACTGTTTTAGTATGGAAGACAAATCAAAGCATTTCCATGAAGTAACAGGGGTGACCTGCTGTAACTTAACTGTTTCCTGAGCAAATACAAGCTGCTCTATTGGATGGGGGATAGTTCCCATGTCAGCCTTTGTACAGAGAAAAATAAAAGTTCATATAAAAGAGCCCACCAAGGGTTATATGACTGCAATTGTTTCCAAACTGAAACAGCTTAGTATCTGTTTATGATTGTCAGTATCATGTTATATTGTTCTTGTAGAATCCATAAAACCTAAAAGTCTGCAGTATTGCCTCTAAACATCCAGCAGCTGTAGCTGGGATATTTCAGAGCTAATGCTTTTAAACAGAGGGGAGGTAAAACCTGAAAGTTAATAAAAAGTTGACCTTGATTTTATTTACCATCTTAATCTAATTTTGATGAGGTGATTCATTTGAACATAGAAGAATAAAAAGACAAGCTGAAGCTGATAAGATTAAAGTACTTAAACTTGAGTCCTATAAATGTTTCTTTCTTTTATTCAAGGATAGGAGATGAGAAGGAAGAAGCAGTAAATCTGAATTCCAACTTTCTCACCATAGCTCATGTTTCCACAATTTGGAATGGTGCCCATTCATTTTCTGCACCATTCAGATGTACAGCATGCTATCATATTAGCAGTACTTAGACAAGGATATTCATTTGCATTTTCATAGTCACTTCCTTTGCATTGTGTAAGCCAAGTGATGCAGAAAACGAGTGGGCAAAGATGTGGTTCTCCACTCAACAAAACTATCCCTTGGAAGAAGCTGCAGGACAACTCAGTGTCTCAAAAGCCAGAGATGTTGTCACTCAATACAAATATAAACTATTCTCTTTTTCAGACAATGCCAAAGTGTTCTTGCTAATGAAATCATATTTCAAAAGCTAATGATTGAAAAACAATGCATACTTGGACTTGAAAGAAAGCTGATGGAAAGATAGAACAGTCATTTGTTGGTAAATCAGATGTATTGTCAAGTAGTCCTACTAGCTAACTGCAGTGGCTTTTTACTGTCTAATTTTAGCAGTTTCAGATTGCTCTGTGTTATTTCTAGCAATTCAAACATCAACAAGTTTAGGGGTAAGATATAGACAATCTGCTCACAACGTTTACATATATCACAGGGGTATCTACAGTTCACAAATCTTTCTGTAGGAACAGGACCATGACAACAACAAGAAGAGAGAAAGGGAAAGAGGGAAAGAAAAAAAAAGGAGCACATCATCTAGTTAATCCTATCTATCTCAAAGATACTTCAAAGTGAATTCTGCAGAGTAGCTCTTATCAACTGCAGCTGCTTAGTAGGAATGTCATGTGAACAACACGGCTTGGAAGATAATGGATTTATGTCTAGCAGGAAGTCAAACGTGTGATGACTTCATGCAGATTCTGTTAGAAATCATGTTGTTAATATTTTTTACTGTCCCAACAGTGTCACATAAAAACAATGAAAATTTTATATTTGAAGCCCATGTCAGATGACATGGGGAATGGAGATGAGAGGGAGCTTTATTTCAGGTGCAGATTGCATTAGGAATGATTCCTTTTAGAGTTGTCCTTGCCAGAAGCAAAGCTCTTAGCTTTCCTGATTCAAAAATAAGGGGCACATCCTTACATGGGTTAAGTGTCATTGTTCTCTTAAAGCCAACAGTGAGATGGTAATTTATGATTTGGCCCATGTACTGATGAGTCTGATAGATGAGTTTATATTGCTTGCTCATAAACAAACCCAGTTTGTTCCAGTTCTCAAATTAGGACTCTATATACTCACAGACACTCAGAAAATGAAAGCGAAAAATAATCATACTCGCTGAACTTAAAAAACTCAGCACTTCCTATTTTAAACCAGTTGTTATGTCTCATAATAATTTCATATTTTATTGTCCTTGCCTACAGTGGTCTTTTACCATGTCTATATAAACCTCATTTCTAATGGCCTCAAAGGACATACTTGGCATTTCCAGAACAAAACAAAATTAAAACATGCACCCAGAAACCACACACATGCACACAGAGTCCCAGAGTGCTTTCACACTTAAGGCTTGATTCAAAGCCTGTGGAGGTTTCAGTGTGGGATCTGGGCTGTGATGACTGACAGATGGGGCTAACAGTGCTGTGACATGCTGAACAGCAGCTGAGCCTCTTGCCTTCTCCCTGGCTCTTCTAGTCAGCAGCACTTGTGGGGTAATTCAGAGAGATGTTTGGCCTCTGTGGAGATGGTACTTTGTGTCATGCTGCAACAGCCTCATCTGGCTACCATCACTGGTGAAACACAGACTGCAGGGGGTAAAAGTGCTGCTCAGCCCAACAGCAGACTTTAGAAAAAGGAAGGCTAAAAATGGCTTGTGCAGGGAGAAAAGCCCTAAAAATTTTCTCAACTAATTGTTTGTTTCTATAAGCTTATGGAAAGAGAAGTGATCCAGAAATGTAAATGGCAAAATATGTGAAATGGCTAATGAACTTAAGGAACTGACAGGAGGAACTCTACTGAGTCATTGCAACGGATTCTTGTTTGTACCGTAGCAGGTTTATCAGGAATAGTACAGGCATAAAACAGTTACTCTCCAGAGCTCCCAGTTTGAATTGGAAATATGTCATATTCCAGTGGGGGGGATGGTGTACACATGCAGCTTGCACACACACATGGCCTGCGTATGCAGCTGTGCTGCCACATTTATTGGCATGCAGATAGCAAATTAGCAGGTATATCTCTATGCATTTTCATTTCCTCATACACTATCTCGAGCCATGCTACATGTATTACGTATGCTTAGGTCACAGAAGGGTTAGGGACATAACTACTGGATCCCAAGGGACAGATGGAGCAAAGCCAGCATAATCTCTGAACGCAGCACTTTAGAATTATTACTCTCTGATCATGAAAAGCCCTGTGAACTTGGAACAGACACTTTCATCCAGCAGCTGTTTGCATATCAGAGGATAAAATCATACATAAAATCTGATAGGAAGATTTTTCATGCAGGCTCAAAGTAGGTAGGAAGCCAGAGACCTTTTTCTGTTCTGGCAGTAGCCCTAAAAGACCAGCTCAAGTTTTCTGTGCACGGTGCTAGAGGCTTTGGGCAACAGAGCTCTTCCAGTGCATGGATTGTACTCTCCCTTGCTTTCTTTTTCTGGTTTTGTGCGGCTCCCAGCACAAAGAAGGTCCTATCAAAGCAGAGTACAAGAATTATATAATGCTGTTGCTATAAAAAGCAGCAAATATCTTCATATACTCCTGCCCTTCCCCATGGGAGTTCTGGCTATAAACTTAGGCGGTCTGAACTCAGTATAGCCGTGGAATTGCACCCTATGCGTTTGCTCTTTTTGACATAAGAGCTGTATTCTTTCCCACAGGCTGGTGCCTTCCTTTTTTCTCTGTAGGAAACTCAAAGTGCTTCTGTTTTACAGATCTCTTTCAGGCATGATTAAGTTGGCCTCAAAGGAATGGGATTTAACTGAAAGAAGGCCAACTGGTATTTTTTAACTGTGCCCAAGAACCCATCCTTCATAAATAACAACTGGTGAGACCATCACTGTGCACAGTCAGAACTCCACCAGATGAACTTCAAGCTAAAAGTATGTCTTTATCACATTGTGTTTAAAGGACAGAAGACGTATATTTTAAAAAGAATACCTTTTCCCTTTCCCATTTATGCTTCTTTTTCATAAGTTTGTTCTTGTAAATAGCTGTGCGAGTTTTAGTGACAAAGGCACACTAATCTGTTACATCCCACTTGCTTGTCTTCACTATTTTTTTCCACCGAGCTGTTTTTCATTAATTTAATAGATTTTAAGGACTTTCACCTCAATCCTTGAGAAATTCAGGATGTAAACCTTGCATCAGATGTAGATTTTCTGTTTGAGAGAGGGAATTTCTTTTGTAAAGGTGCAGTCTTGATTTAAAGACTTCAAATGATCTACCACATCCTGTGGTATATTGTTCCAATGATTAATGGCCCACACTAGAGAAAATACAGCAGCTTCCAACCACTGGATCTTATTGTGCCTTTTACTGTTAGACTACATAGCTACCTGTTATCAGAAATCTCTTCCTTATGTAGATACCTACAGACTTTGATTAAGACACTTTTTAACTCCTTCTTGGATCACCTTAACAGATTAAGGCATCTTCTCTTGACTCTTTTTTTACTTGAATTTTTGTTTTAAAACTTTTTCTAGTTTCATAATACACACCAAGAACTGATCCAATGTTCCCATGTGTATTTTCACTAATGCTCTATGCAGGTATAATAGCACCTTCTGAAAGCTAGATAGTGTTGTGTATTTTATTCTTGTTTTCACATCCTGCTCTGTATATTGCATTGAAAGTCTATGTCCCTTCATTTAGCTACCATTATTCCCAAATCCATGCTGAGGCCTTGAGTTGCTCTGCAGGTTTTCCCCCCTCAATTCCACCATGGCTTTGGCTGCCTGCACTCCAGGGCCACTCTGACGTGGTGCAGTTGTGTAACCCTGGACTAAGCTCCCATGAAAGCAGCTAATCTGTGAGAAAGAGCTGCATAAGTAAAAGTTGGAGGAGGCCTAGTGTGGAGCTGTTGTCCACTGTCTTGGAAGCTGCAGTGAAGCTCAGGCTTTTGCCCTTGGTCCTTGTCGAAGTTACATTTTAGCTGTGCTGAGCCTGATCGGGCCTTGCCAACCTGACTTCCCAACTTGACCTTAGAACTGCCATGGCCCTGTAGACTTGTCTGAGATGAGTGGATTTTTGCTGATGGTGATTACTATTGCTGGACCTGCTCTGCTCTTGTCTGGGTGGTGTGTCCCTGCCCCTGCCTTGCTGTCACCCTCAGCTATAGAATAGCAGTGGAACAAGAGCCAGTGCCTGTGGGGCCTCCACAGAGGATAGTGGTTTTCAGTTTCCAGTTACTCAATATCATCCATTTGTTTGGTTTAGTCCGTTTGATGTCAGTGTGTATCATTTTTGGAGTATTTATCAATAGAACTTGCTATTTCATAAAAAAACCCTAAGATCATACTTGTCTGACAAGACTTAACTTCCCTGAAAATGTGCCAAGATGTATATTCTGATGCCATAATTTAATTATTTACTGATTGTCTCCAATGTTAAGCTTAAAAGACTGGGAGGATGGCTCTTTTTACCTTAATACGTTGACTGTCTATTAGTTATCACATTTATCATTTTAAAGCATTTGCATGATCTTAGCTTTTACAGTCCCCTCAGACTCTTCCAGCTCTAAAAAAAGTCACTGTATGTAGATCAGAGTGTTCCCTGGCAAGATGCTTTCATAGCCCTGAATAAAAGTTGGCCAGTGCCATTTATTTGCTGCTGGGTAATATTTCTCTGCCGACTGACAGGACAAGAAGAGGCTCCACAGGCTCTTTAGGATCTATGAGCACTTCCAAACAAAGAAGTGCTGGCAGAAATATGAAGTAAATGCTACCATTAGAAGGACTTTAAAAGGAGGTAAAATATTTGCAGAAAGATTAAAAGTTTGGATTTTCCATTATTCTGCTCTGCAATGGAGACAGAAGTGTAGTCCTGGCTGTAAGCCCTCCCTGTATTACATATATTAACTACCGCCTGCCTTGAACTTGTCTCATTTATTCTTTGTTTCACCAGTCCAGCCCAAGCCTCATCCAGAATTACCATCTAGGTCATAGTCCCCACACTCCTTCATGAAGAAGCTGTAAGCTTCAGCCTAGCTCTGGTCTGGGTGGGTGTCTGTATACACCAGCTCCCAGCCTTGAGAAGCTGCTTTTCCACTGCTTGGGTGGACACAAAGCAGCCTCAGTGCTCTTGACAGCTCCTCACTGTTTTGAAAAGCACTTCAGTTGTCAATGACTGGGCAGGAAGTGCTTCAAACTGCAGCATTTGGGTCTTGCAAAAACATTTTCACTCATATTCTACTGCAAAAGATGGAGAATGAGCCAAAATTCCAATTTATTTTTTTTTTTAACAGAAGAAAACACAGTTAAATGAGCCCCAGAGTGAGCAATTACTGGTGAAAGAGCATTTGTTTTAGGAGCAAAAAGATGTGGGGAAGTGGTCAAAATAATCCAGATGACTCTAAAAAAGAATGTGTGAGAAAAAATAGAAGTCATCAATAAACATGCATGGGCAAAATATTTTAAGTTTTTTCCTTTTACGTTGTTTTACTTGGAAAACTTTCTGAGTTGAAGGATATATTCAGAAATTTCATATGTTAGATAAAAGTGTATCGATGAGCCACCTGCCATGACTGAAGCACATCATTACACACTGAAGGTATTCTTTGCCATCAGTAACCAAAATTTCACATCTCTGTAATCCTTCTTGAGCTTTGCTCATCATTTTCCCTAAGTGGAACTGAATTATTTGCATTAGTTTATTGGACTGTGCCAGTGAGAAAAACAAAGGCAAGGGGAAACAAAGTAATGTTCCTAATAACTCATTTCTTAGAACAAGATCCTTGCAGCCTGCTGTAGTAAAGATGCTCATACGGTTGGGGTTTGGGCTTCTAGGATACAGCACTTGCTGTGTCTGGGATAGATCAGGGCCCCATTGAAGTCAATGGGAGTTTTGTGCTAAAATGTGTGTGCTGTCACTTGGGCAAATGTCCACCTCAGGCTACAGCTGAAGCAAAAATCACCACATTTGTTTTCACTTCTGACTTGCTGAAAGTAGGATTATATTACTTGTATATTTCATTCTGATTTTTTTTTTTTTCCTGATTTAAATAAAGATACCACTGTGGTTTAATCTGATAGCAAGTACCGTGTGAGAGGCTGGAGAAGTTGGTTACAAATGAAATTATAGACTTTGTTTACTGTTGCCTTGCTTTTAACTCAATGTTTTTCTTCATCCACAGCTAACATGTAATTTCCTTTCTTCAGCTCATACTTTTGTGTCTCACAACATGAGCAGTGGCACTGCTTATTCTGAATTTCTATTCTTCTCACATTGTGTCACTTCATATTATTTAACTCCATCTTTCTCCTGCATAGATATATTACAGGGGAAAAATGAACATAGCTTTTAATAAGTTGTCAAAAGAGTGCAGCAAACTGAGACATCCCGACACGGTAAACACTGCCTGAGTCAATTTTTCACTATGCAAAATGTATTTAATTAGTATTTTGCTCAGATGATCCAAGGGCTCAGAAACTCTTCCAGTGACCGGCTAAATCGGAGTTTTGTTTGTGACCAGCATGAATGCTGACCTTTGCCTTCTTGACTGATCTCTGCATCCCCTAGAAAGTTCATGGAAAGGTCATAGAGCGGCACCAACTTCCTCCGCATGTGCCTGTGCCTGCGTGTGCCTGCGTGTGTGTGGGACACCTTCCTGGCACTGAGCCCGTGGAAGGGCTGGCCTCGCCCACTGACAGCGTTACTTTTGTGTTTGTGGAAATCTGGACCCACTTACACCAACAGCAACGAAGTCAAACCAGGCAAAAGGGCACATCACTTTTTATTTACCGAGCACCTTTCTTTGCCTTATTTTTCACTGGCAATTGCTCCCTGTGTAGCTTTAAAGTTTTGTCTCAGTTCAGATACATCCTTACCTTAAGGAAATGGTACTACACAGAATAGCTGGCTTTGTAAAATGAAAGGACTAGAATGTGACTAGAAACAACAACAGAAGAAATGGCTAACGTGTTTCTTTCTTAAACGCATACATATTCGAAAGAACGCATTCTTCCCTTAGATTGCTTTGGCACAGGTGCATAACAGAAAATAAAATAATTTATTGTATATTCTTTAGCTGATTCTTTTCATAGAGAAGTTCAGCACTCCTTGTCATTGCAAAGGAGAGTATGAATCTCACGGAAGTTGCTCTGCTGACACCATCAGCTGTACAGCACCCTCTTCCAAACCAGACCTTAGAAAGCAGCACCATTAGAGGGTTTTAAATCTCTGCTCAGAAACTGCATCTATTTACAAATATCAAGAATAGCTCTGAAATTGTGAAAAATGCACTCGCGTCATATTTAGAATGATTGTATGTGGGGGATATAACAATACTTTTCAAGGCTGTAAGCACTGTGTATATTCATATCTCGTGCTATTTATCTTGCAGATATACAGCGCTGGAAGTTGCTGGCTGCAAGCTGGTAAGCTTGTAGCAGTGAGAAGGAAAGATCTCTCCGTTTGTCACTGGCCGTATATCACTGCAGCTGTGCCCTTTGATTACACAGAGGGCTTCTCCAGCCATTAATAATAGGAAACACTTTTTGTCTGGTGACTGCATCTCAGTGCTGTCCTCTAACACCTAGGCTCTGCAGCGAGGCAGAAGGGGTAAATTAAGGATGGAGATTGTTCATTTTACATTTACACTAGATGTGTAAACAAGGATAACCTTTGTTTTCCTCAGAAAAGAAAATATGCCATTCTTTTTTCTACTACCACAATGACTGTTTTGTTTTTTTTTTTCACAGAAACAATATAGCACTGCCAATTACAACTTGCTGAAGAACTGACACTAATGAATCACAATAATGCTGCCACAGCATCATGGAAAGTCCTGTGACGCCAACCTTCCAGATTAATTGCATCACATATAATAGCAGAGCCACATCTGCTCGCCAGGTGTATCAGTGTAAGAGATTTTCCCAAAAAAGCAGCTTAGAGGAAATCAATATATAGGCTGAATGAAGCCTGAGATATGAATACTGCACTGCCAAAATTAGATTAGCTGCCTGAAATGGTCACAAATAATTGATGCCAAGATTGGAAAATTCTAAACTGGTGTAAATCGTTTAGCAACAGAGAGCACTACAAAAGGCATTTCATGCTTGATCTGCAAAATGAATCAAAATTAATGCTAAGCTGATGTGGCATGCTGTTGCTCTTACCTCTTACAGCACAGTGTATCTGAGCTGCTCCAGATAGGTGTTTGCAGTCAGTGGTGTGTGGAATCTCTCTGGATCTGGACTACATTGATCATCTCCCACAACACCTTTGACAGGAAAAAGCTAACGACTATTTGTCTTAACATTGCTTTTGGTCATGTGTCAAAACGTTGCTTTAACCTATTCCAATTTTATTTAAAATGAGCACTTTTGAGAAGCAGAAAATCCCCCCAAAAAACATGAGCACCATTGAAACAATGCCCACTCCGGCTAGCCATTATTCCACATCCTCTGCCCTTCGATTGCTAGAGGTAGCCATCCCATCAGTCAGGCCACAACTAGATTTGCACTGGAGGAAAGGATTCTGCAAAATGCAGCTGTTTTCGAGGTACTCTGTATTCCTCTGTACTCGACTTTGGTGAAGCCACACCTTGAATACTGTGTCCAGTTTTGGGCCTCTCTCTACAAGAAGGACATTGAGGTGCTGGAGAGGGTACAGAGGCAGGCTACAAAGCTACTAAAGGGTTTGGAGCATGTGTCTTATGAGGAACGGATGAAGGATCTGGGGCTGTTTAGCCTTGAGAAAAGAAGGCTGATGAGAGACCTTATTGCCCTCTACAACTACCTGAAGGGAAGTTGTAACAAGGAAGGAGTTGGTCTGTTTTCCCTGGTGACAAGTGACAGAACAAGAAGAAATGTCCTGAAGTTGAACCAGGGGAGGTTCAGGTTGGATATTAGGAAGGATTTCTTTACAGAAAGGGTTGTCAGGCATTGGAATGGCCTGCCCAGGGAGTTGGTGAAGTCACCATGTCTGGAAGTATTTAAGAGCTGGATAGATGTTGTGCTTAGGGACATGGTTTAGTGGCTTTTGATATGGCTAGGAATAAGGTTGGACTTGATGATCTTGAAGGCCTCTTCCAACCAAAACTATTCTATGATTCTATGATTCTATGGTTTTGGTGAGTGACTGTCTGGACATTAAATGTACACCCAGGAAAGGTGTGAGACCAGGAGTACATAGCCTCCATCCAAATTTCACTAATAATGTCTAGCCATGGAAATGTCCTTAAAGTATTAGAGAAGTGCAACCTTTGGGAGTTTCAGCCATCCCAAAAGCTCATGCTCCAGGAATGTTAAAACCAGGAAATTAAAACCTGAGGACACCTTCGGAAGCAATCTTTCAGTACAGTGTATGCCTAAAACATAGAAAATGACATTTAAGAGATTTTTTCCAGAGCTCACCATCCACAATTGAAGATGATCTTAAAAACAAATAAACAAACATTTCCAAACTTAAATCCCACTCACTGCAAGAATCATAATTTTCAAAAACTCTCAAAACATGAGCCTGACAGTAGTTCTGAAAATCTGTCCAGTAAAACAGTTTCTGCATATTGAACTTCAGGAGAAGTCCTGCCTTGCTTTCAAGTGCAAGAGTTGTCTGGAAATCTACTCTGAGCTGAATGTTTTGAACCCTTGAAAGTCAGGACTTTTAAAGAAGTTGTTGCCCTAGGCTGTACCCTTCAAAAACAAGACAAATTACTTTTTTTTTTTTTTTTTTTTTCCTGAGTCACTGCAGAAATGCAGAAACCACAACTAAATTCTTGCTGCAGATGAAGTTCCTATTCATGACAGGTTAGCACCAGTGTGAAGTTTGGGTTGCTCTCTCACAGAGTTGTCAAAATCACCAAGTTACATGATATGTCTCTGAAAAACAGGCCAAAAGCAATGAAGTGTCACTCATAAGAGCAATATGTTTTGTTTAGGAATCTGCAAAAGGTTGGGGGTTTCTCTAAATTTTTAATAGTTCGGTAGCTTCAATGGTCTCTGTGGTTATGTGTAGAAAAGAAACATGTTGCTTTATGATACATTTCTTTTGGTCCAACCAAGGAACAAAGGCTTCCCTGCAAATCCATCCTCCCCTCCCTAATACTCCAGCACCTCAGAACTCCCCAGAATGGCCTATGGGTTGCTTGTCATGTGGCTGTGCAGCAGTGAAGATATGCAAGCAACACAACATCCCACAACGACAACCGTACAGAAGATTCTCTCTTCCTGGTGAAAAATCCTCTTTCATGACAAAGACTGAATGCTGTGTTTCATGCATGTTGCTTCAGGACTAACACAAGAAGTTTTCTGCTTCAGTGATACTGGAAAGCAGTCCGTATCTTTCTCCAGACAGTTGAACAACTTCCTCCTCTTTGACTTAAATTCATTGGTTGACATAGTTGACGTGATTCATCCTGGTTAATAGTATTCCCTGGCCTCACAGAGTAAACAGGCAAACAAACATGTCTTACACCAGAACAGGGAGTTTTTCAAACACCACAAAGTTATGCATCCCAGTGTTTTTTTAGATCTCAGTTATGAATTTTAGAAAACACAGAAATGACAGACACTCATACTGATCAGACATTCAGTGCATATATGTGAAAGACTTAAAAAAATAGTAGCATTAGAAATATCTGCAGAGGTGTTTTTTGCTTCTGTGATTTGATCAAAGCTTCCAGAATGTTTTTAATTTTGCTTTACCATTTAAAATGCTTATAGTTTGCATGGAGAAAAAAATCTGATCAAACCTTTACTCAAGTACATTTTGTTGAAGTTTCTGCAGAAAAACAATACAAGTAGTATCATCCATGCCCCTCTCCTTCCTCACCCCTGCCCTAGGGCTGCTGCCCTAGCTTGCGATGCTCATGCAGTTGCCTTGTGAACAGGATCACTTCCCTGAGCTTACTGTCACAAGGTTGGTTTTAGCTAAATTGTGTTTCTCCTGCCTCAGCACCAGTTCAGCTCACTCCTTTGGTTCATTACATGGAAACAAATATCCATAGATGCAGGGAACCATATTGCTCAAGCTGCTGCTTCCAGCCAGAGAAATCCTCATGAAGGCACAATCTCAGCATTTAATTGTGTCAGAGTGAGTAATTTGAGCAGAAAACTTATATAGTGGACTGCTAATCAACTTAAAGAACTAATCAAGTAATGCTGAGGAACCTACTTGAGCACAATGTATTAGTAACGGGCATTTTCTGTTAGTAAGTGTAAGGTAAGCCAGTAAAGCAAAAAGTCAGTCAAGTAAAATTCTTTCTATCTCACAAATAGTCAAACCTTCTCAGTATCAAATCAGAAGAGAAATTTCTCTGATAGATGATCAGAAGAGGTATACTAAAAGGAAAATGAGCTGCAGATAGCAAAAAGTACTCTCTAATACACAAACAATTTATTTACTAAATTTTGTATTTATTCATGTTAGAGAGTTAAAGCAAAATTGTAATCTGTTTTAATAATTTTCTATCCAGAAATTCTTGGAATAAGCTAGGTTAGAAAATGATTAAAATAGTTTAATTAAATTATATGGTTCAATGAACATGATTAAGCTGCAGCAGTAAAATCCATTCTTCGTCTCCGCAAATGGTACTGGAGTACTGGTGTTTTGCTATGCTGAGTATGTAGCTGACTGAACCTGGCATCAGTGTGAACAGAAGGGGGTGGTGTTACCTCAGCTTGTGCAAGGATCTGCATTTCCTAAGAACAGAATGAAAAAAATTACCCCTATCTTCATTATCTCCACTGAGAGAAGAAAAAATACCTAGGAAAAAGTATGGACTAAAATGATTTACATTAAATGAGACTTCTGAAGTATTTTATTGCTCTTTGATATGGCTTTTTTTTCCCTACTCATCATTGTGGAGTAGCTGATTTACAAAATACATGTGAAGTGTGAAGAGATAATTAAAATATAGTTCTGCAGCATCACTATACAATGCCTCATTTTTCATGTAATGTTACTCGGTTAAATCCATTCTATGCCTTGCACGATAATCTAGCCACAAGTGGCTTATCATTTGGGACTCAGAAGACTCTCTCTTTGTGCCCAGCTTGTTGGAGTCAGGTGGGAAGTGAGAGAAGATGAGGCAATAATCCATAACTGTGGAAGAGAGCTACAAGTGAGTATCCAGTTGAGATGTTCACAGTAATGTCAAGTCACAACTTTGCTCCAAAGAAAAAAACACTTTTTTTCATTTTTTGAGGAAGATTTTGGTGAGTAGTACTAGCAAGGGGACCCATGCTGTGCCCTTGAGACCAGGAAGCATGCTGGGAGCTGCTGTACAGAAGGCCCAAGCTCCCAAGCTAGAAATACTTATAGA
>WTSP01002225.1:0-88202 GCA_025331215.1 Actenoides lindsayi
GCACCCCGCGGGGACGGCGGGTGGGGGGGTGTCTCGCGCCCCCCTCCGCGGCGGCGGAGCCCCTCCCCCAGGGGCGGGGCCGGCCGGGCTGGCGGGCCGCTGGCACCGCCCCCTTCCCCTCCCCCTCCCCGCCGTCCCCTCAGTAAGTTGGCCGCCTTTTATCGGGCGGGAGGCGCGGCGGAGAGTTTGCTGGTGCTGGAGCTGCGGCGCGGCCGGGGAGAAGAGCGAGCGCGGCGGGGGGGGGGTGTCCGGCCCGGCCCGGCCCGGCCCGGCCGGCCCTCTGCGGGACGATGCTGCGGCTGGTGTCGCTGAAGTTGGGGCGGCTGTACCGCTACGTGAAGCTGGCGGTGCTGGGCAGCCTGGCGGCGGCGCTGGTGCTGAACACGCACTCGCTGCTGGCCTCGCTGCAGCGCAACGAGCTGTCGGAGCGGCGCTTCCTGCAGCTCAATAAGTGCCCGGCCTGCTGGGGCACCAGCTGGTGCCGCAAGTTCCTCAACGGGCAGCTGCGGCTGGAGAGCTGGGGCCGCCTGCGCCTCTTCGACTTCTTCAACGTCAAGAACGTCTACTTCGCGCGCTACGGGGAGCCCCGCGAAGGCAGCCGCCGGGTCGTCCTCAAGCGCCTCGGCTCCGCGCAGGAGCTGGCCGACATCGACACCAAGATCTGCCGCCGCGCCACCGGCAGGGGCCGCTGCGACCTCCTCCAGGCCCTGCACGCCACCGAGTTCGCCAGCCTCAACGGCGACGTGCGGCTCCTCACCCCCGACGCCGTGGAGGGCTGGTCGGACCTGGTGCACTGCCCCTCGCAGCGCCTGCTCGACCGCCTGGTCCGCCGCTACGCCGAGACCAAGGACTCGGGCAGCTTCCTACTGCGGAACCTGAAGGACTCGGAGCGCATGCAGCTCCTCATCACCCTCGCCTTCAACCCCGAGCCGCTGGTGCTGCAGGTAAGCCCGCTCGAAGGGGCCCGGCCGGCCGGGAGCGCCCGGGTAGGCGCCCGCTCCCCTCCCCTCTCCCCCGCTCTCCTTGCTGCTGCGGACCCGCCCCGGCCGAGCAGGGCTCGGTGGGCCCCGTGACCGAAGCCCCGTCCCGGCCGAACGCCCGCCGTGGCCCTTCCCTTCCCCCGCCGTGGCCGGAGCCTCCTTTGCCGTCGCGCCGGACACACGCAGCTGTGTCTGTGGGTGCGGGGAGAGCACGAAGAGCAGGGGTCCGGGGAAGCTGGCCTTGGAAACGGCGGCGAAACGCCGGGGTCCTCCTCTAGGTCTCTGCGCTAACAGTGACTTCTAGGTAAAGATGCCGGCTGGGGGGGCTGAGGAGAGGGTCTCCGGTTCCCCCTCTGGGCAGGAGGCGCTTCTTTATCGCATTCAGTCTCATAGCTTTTTTTTCCCTCCCCCGAAGACTGGATGCGTTTTCGTGCTTTGTCTTCCTCCTCGGTGCTGCAGTGCCTCAGGCTTTCTCTCCTTCTCCATTCCCGTTGCCTTTTTCATCTAGGTAGGGAGCTCGCTCTCCTGTTCGGCAGCGAGCGGTGACAGCGAGCAGCTCTTCCGCAGGCAGCGAGGCGGGGTGGCATGTTGCAGTGCAGCTCGGGGGGGGGTTCGTGCCTTTCTTACAGCTGAGCGTTAGGCTTCCATTGTGTGGCATCTCCCGTAACGCGTCTGTTCATTCCTAGGCAGCTGTGGGAGTTGGCGATGAGTTTCTTAGGGCCTGGTTTGATAGCCAGTGGCTAGAGACTTTACTGTAATGCTCTGGTGCATTCCTTGTCAGACAGCGGCTCGTGCTGTGTCACGTTCTTCTGTCAACTAAACGTAATTTTTGGTTTTCTTCTGGTAAAAATTAGAAATATGTGTTGGTTTGGTTTTTTTTTCCTGAAAACGGAGTGACGAATAAATGAGCAGTGTTTTCTTTTCAGTGGTTACATATTTTATACCCTTTAAGTAGGAGGACTGGTTATGTGTGCAGACCAGAAATTTGTGCTTTAACATGCTATGTAAATTTTTGGGTGAAAAATCTGTGGGACGCTGTTTAATTTTGTGGAACCACTCTGTTGCATATCTGTTTAGATTGGGAGCTTTCTGTTTTGGCTCAGCGCTCTCGAAGGAACTCCAAGTCTGCCTGTAGTGTCTACGCTTGGACCTGGAATTGTTTGGTCTAACTGCTGAACTGCCCTTGCCTTTATCTGATGTCTGATAAAAAGAATATTGGCAAATCTGTTTGAAAGCATCATGCATGATTGCTGTTATAAACATCTGCTGTTTCTCTAGCGTGAGGCCAAGAAATATCTAATGCTCAAAAAGCAGCGCTGCAGGCTTTACCCTCCAGCAAATTAACCCACCGAGTAATTGCCAGAGAATGCGTTTATGAACTCTGCTTAATTGGAAAAGAAGATTTTATGTAGTATGTTTTCTGCCCTTCGGTCTCTTTGTGTACAGCCCTTGGGTTTTCTTTTCAAAGTTAAGTTTCCAGTTTGCCTCTCAGCTGACTTAAGATGCAGTATATGCCTCTTCGGTTTTGCCATGAAGTTGTTCCCGAGCGCAGCGAAAAAGGAAACTCCACTTAAGTAAATCAAAGCTGCTTTGTGGAGTGTGTTTGGAAATTGTTTGAGAATTGATGTGGTTTTGCTGGGTTTCATACAACTTCCAGTTTTGGTTTTGAACACCGATTCCAACGGACTAGACCTAGGCAGCTCTGTTTGTCCCTTCAGAATGTAGGGGGCCAGTGTGTTCTGTACAGCCAAAGGGCATGGCACAGCTGCAGCACTTACTGCTGTGGAGCGGATCAAAGGCAGTGGGCAGCACTGGTCCATTGAGGAGCTTTGATTCCTGCCAGCTTCTTGATAAGCTATGGATGAGCCCTGAGGCTATTAAGCAGATCTGTTGAAGAGATGAAAATCTTTGGACATGAACTTAACAAGCACTTGGCTCGCCATTTGTTTTAGGGAAGGTGCAGCGGAGAGCAGAAGGGGTTAAACTGGTGGGAAGCGAGGCAGCCTTTACCCATCCAGAGTGCAGCAAAATTCTCTGTCATCTTTTATCAGATCAAAAGTGTTTTGCAGAGTCTTGTAAGTTTTGATGAATAGGCATATCCTGGATAATATTTCTAGGAAACCAGCTTTCTGTGTTGGAATGCTCTTAATATGCTCTCCAGGAGAGTATCCATCAACTTTGGTAGTGAGTGCTAGAAGTTGGTATGCCTTCCCTCAGCTGGCAATGGAATATGTTCAGTAGAGGGATCTGAACTCTTCTCCTTTGCGTAACATGTCACATACCACTCTGTTCTCAGCCTCTACCAGAGAAACGTGTAAGGAATGGATAATTCTGTGTAAGGCAGCTACTGCAACACCAGTGAGAGGTGAAGTTATGTTACAGAAGTGACAACTGACTACGGAGAAGTTTCCTTGTATTTCTACGTAAGAGATGTAAAATACTTTGTGGTGTAGTGTCTACATTCAGCCCCTGTCTGGGGCTGAACTAGAGCAGCTGCTCTATCTATGACCCCTCGCTAGCAGAGAAGAGGGATGGGGAAAAGGAGAGGAGACTTTCAGGTTGAAATGAGAATGTATAATCTATACTGGCTTTGGTATTAGTTTGGCTGATCCATTAAATCCAAAGTTATACTCAGCCCAGTGAATGTGTGATGGTCACAATAAATGGGGAAGCAGTCCTCAGGAGCAGAATGGCAAACAAGCCCCTCCAGGAATGGGGAGATGTAGGAAGAGAGGTAAGAGCAGGGTCAGGACCTCTCACTGAAAACCTTCCCTTTTATACTGACCATGGTGTTTATGGTCTGGAATAGCCTTGTGAGCCAGCTCGGGGCAGCTGCCCTGGCTGACTCCAAGCTGCCAATGCCCTGCAGACCATGGCTGGCCTGGGATTCTGTCCCAGGGAAACCAGGACCTACAGTTTCTGCAGTATCGATGAGATGGGTATGGGAGGGAGACTTAGAGGCTTGGCCTAAAAATCAGCTGCTTCCAAGAAAGGAAACCTGCATAATGCCATGTAAAGAATCAGATGTTAATTTTAAATACAGAAACAGATAAATAATCTATGCATTTAATTGATGATGTCTGTCACTGGAAGGCACGTGGAAAAGTATTGCTAGTTTTTGCCTTGAGCTTTTCATGAAACACTGTGACAGTTCAAAACACTGCCAGGAATAAGAGTTGTGATTTAGGAGCAGAAATAACTTCTACCTCTTACTGTTCAGTGCTTTAAAGTTCTGTGCTGTTTAATAACATAAAGCAACCTATAAAAATATATGTTTAACAATATAATTTATAGGAGCAGCCAGATGTAAATAGGCACTGAAATGAAAGCTTGGTCTTTGATTTATAAAGAGCAGATTCACTTCTACTAGAGCTAGTAATTTGTGGCTCATCAGAGATTAGGATTTTAGCTTGAAACCTATTTGGAGTATGGATTATTCCTCAAGTGTTGCTTACAAACTGCATATTGTCACAACTGACTTGCATCTTTCGCTGTGGGAAGTTTTCAGGTAGTGCTTTAACCCATAGCATGGTATACTTTTGGTTGCAAGTCTCTGCACAGCAGTAAACCAGCACAATTTTGTATAGATTACCTATTGTAACCCTAAGTCAATTTGTGTTTTCATAGCTTTCTTGTTAATCGTCTTTATCCACGTTTGTTGAACAGTTGCATAGATGTACTCAGTGAAAAATGCAGCCCCTTTTGCCATTTCACTTTATGAAGGATATGGAAGGAGAGCAGCATTATTATTCAGTACAGTTTACTTGTTTTTTACTTTCATAGAATCTCTCTAAACCAGTCAGTAATTAAATCCTGTCATATTTATCTGAATTCACATTTGAATGCAACAACCTCTATGTGAGGGTTGAGAAAAGAGTTATTTGACTTGAAGGGTAAATGTTTAGGATTGAACTTCTGATAGGTTTGGGGTTTTTCCTTATTCTTTCTTATAGTCCTTTTCTGCAATAAAGGCAAATAAGATTTTAGTAAAAGAAGTCCTAATTTGTAATCAAAGTTTGCTACATCTAAACCAATATCTTATATAAACTTGAACAACTTATTGGGGCAAAAGCAACCACAAAACTTGCTGTTCTTCCCTTCAACTCCTTGAATGGCAAACAATATTTTAAATAGGAATCAGCTGGAGGATAGGATCTGCGCGTGGCATCTGATTGATAAATGAGTATAATGACTCTGTGCATCAAACCCTTGCAAAGACAGCTTGACCAAAGTTGGTCTGGTGAAGAAATAGCAAAACTTAAAAAAGATAGTGGACTGCGGACTGAGTAGAGTGTGTATATTCATTTATTTCAGAACTGATTGAACCACCATGGCCATAAGTAGATTTGTCCTCACCCCGTGACTTTGTATAAACCACTAACCTTCTCGTTTGTCTTTTAAAAATAGCTGTAGTGCAGAAACTGTTTTCACTTTTTCAACCACAACATGCTCAAATAATGGATGGTATCCAACTTCATGAAGTACCCTGATTACTTTTTTGTTTTCACTGTCAAATAGAAACAAACTTAACTGTTAGAGAACCAAAAATGTTAGCTGCCTGTTGTTCATTTCCATAGAGGAAAAGACTCTTGCCCAGTCTTTGACACTTACAAAAATTATTCTTTTTCTTCCCCTGCTCCCCTCCTTGCTCTTGCCCCCCTCCCTCTTGAGTTCCTTTCAAGATTTTTCTCCCCATACCAAGGCAGTTCATCAGAAAGATTTGGGGAAGCAGTTAAGCTTTCTCTAGACATACATCTTATTTTCCATAGAGCTCCTGCAGTGATCACTATCCCCCTCTGGATTTCCTATGTAGAGCTGCTGTGGCTGTTTCTTAGCAGTTTCTGAGCTGCTGTTATTGTGCCACCACAGCTGCCTCCTTGGGAGCCCTGCTGTGCAGCCGCATCTTGTCCAACGCTTGAAGGTCTGTGCCAAAAGTTTTCAGCATTGTGCTTAAATCAAAAAACCCACCCCAAACCAACACCGCCAAAACCCAGGGTAGAGTGGAAAATTCCTTGTTCTGGAAGCTGGGGAAGCTACAGAGAGTCAGCTGTCCCAGCAAAACTGAAACCTAGGTGGTGGCCAAAATGCATCTCTTGCTGGTCTTGCAGTACTCTGCCTCACCTTGCTGCTGGCTGTTGTGTTGGTGTACAGCTCTGCACTATTAAAATGACAGTTAATTAAATACTTGCAAGTAATGTCGGTTTTGTGATGGGTTTTTTTTCCAAACTCTATCTGTGGATTCTATTCAGAGTGCAGTAATGCAGCTTTGGAGCTGTAGATTTTTAACAACATGTTGAAAATGGAGATTCTTCAAAGAATGGTGGTAAACGTTTGTATCTTATGTAAATTACAAGTCTCAAACACTTGTTTTTCTGACTCTTAAGAAAAATTGCAATACCTGCATGGAAAATAGCTGTATTTCTGCTTTTGTTTGATAGTGGAAATCATTGCCAGTCCCTCAAATATGTATTTAGCATTCTAAATACTGAGGCATAATGACTTTATTTTTCTAACCACTTCTGATCATTGTGATTCCTTGTGGAAAAAACAAACAGTAAACCAACCAAACAAAAGACCAACAAACCCAAACCAACCAAGAACCCAAACCCAAGAGCTGTATCTCTGTTCCCAGTATAATTACTCTGCATAAACAGCCTGCTGTCACACAACTGAGAATTATTCTGATTTCTCTTTGTGTCATCATCGGGGCTTCTGTTTGGCTTTGTTAATGGAGGAGCAATAATTGATATCTGGTAAACATATATTAAACCATGAACTGTGTGCTCTTTGAAACAATGCCTTGTGCTGAATTCACTCAAAGTGGCAATTTAGCCCAATGTTTTACATGTTTATTTTGCTGATCTGTACATAACCCAGTAAGAAATAAATGGGCAAATTGTCTGTAATTTCTCTTTTTTTTTTTAACATGCACACTGTTGTAGTCTTTTCTGTAGTTCTATTTTAAATACATTGGTAGAATGCCATCCAGTTTTAATACTTGGTGCCTTTTAACCTTTATTACTCAATCTGTTGTTTCTGGTACCTAATTCCTATGCTAAATACTAAGCAGTGGATTTAAGGCAGTAATCTGCACTACCTAATATGTCCTCTAGTAGACTTGGATTAGTTAAACCCTGGCTCATGCAGTTCCTGGCATTTTGACATACTGAGTGGTATTTAGTGTGTAGCATTTTACAATGTGGAATATTTGCCTTTGACCTTTATGAAAATGTTGAAATCTAGTCTGAGATCATTTGTTACTAGGAATGTTATCTCCAGTGGCTTTGAGGCTTGCTGATTGTTTGCCATTTCAGATATTATTTTAAAGATCCACTGTAGTCTGCTTCAGATGTTTAAATCATGACTTCCTGCAACTCCCCCAATACCCACACCCTTCCAAATTACTCCCATGCAGATGGACTATTTTTTGTTTGTTTGTTTGAAAGCCTTTTTTTATTTTAGTTTAGTTTATTTTTTCAGTAAACAAGCTAGGCTTAAGGAATGTCTCTGCAAGTGCTGCTTAATGGGTAAACTGGTTTGTTTTTTCTTCTCAGATCTTAACTTGTCTTAAAATTCTTTTTTTCCCAAATCAGTTATCTGACACCTGCAGAAAAGCTAATTCAGGGAGCACATGGTTTACATTTTAGATGTTAAAGTGTCAGGTACTTTAACTTTTCTGATTCCCGTTTTCCATATTGTGGAGAAAGGATGTGAATTTATCTGTCCTTGAATTTCCATTGTGTGCATTTTTAAATGGAAACAAAAATTGTTCTGTTGAGTTAAAATAGAGTAGCCTTGTGTTACAAGAATATTCCACTGATTTGGTTGTATTGAAAATTGAGGAGTGATTTTTTGCAGTGACATGTGAGTATACATATTAGGCCAGAAGTGGTGCATGTTTGTCATGTTTACTGTATGTAACTGTGTTCCTTAAATGATCAAATCTGTTTCATTCTTTCTTTCTGGTGAAGCTTCCTAAAGTGAAGACATGTAAGTAAAGCATAAGGAGTATTTTAGAACAGTCTTGAGATTTTTGAAGTTATTGTGGGGTGTTTATGATGATGGATGACTGTCTTAGTCTAGTGGCTGCTGATTAATTGCTATACAGACTTGAATATAAATCCCACTGATAAATTTTAACCCTTGGTTTTTTTCAGTATCACAAAGTGTGTTACCCCACATTCCAAACCTGAAAACACTGGTGTTAGCCATTTGCTCCTGGTATGTCTCATGCAGAGGGGGAGCTGTGTTTTACTTCCCTGGATTAAGTAATTGAGGCTTTGTTTTATCCTCTTTCATTTTGCACGTTAACCTTCCGAAGTAAGAGCAGACTGTCTCTGTAAGGAGTTCTTTAGAGTGATGTATTCCAGACTCATAACTGCTGAAAGAGCAATCATTTTTGCCTGTTATAAATTCAATCTGAATAAACTTTTCTAAACTACAGACTAATTTTGAGAGGTAACCACCAATACAACATGACATTCTCCTCGTTACGGTTCTTGCATTGCCTCTGCTAACATTGTGAAATACAGCTTTTATTGTTCAGGTGTTCAGCTTAATCACTGAGCAACTTCTGAGTATTTAGTTACCTGCAGATTTCTGTCTTAGAGCGCGTCAGTGAAGCCTGATAGGTACCTCTTGTTGGCATGGGTTGTGTGTAGTAACTGGTTGAATTGTAGTAAGACAGAACAAAGGTCAAACAAATGAAAGAACGGTCGTTTCAGTGGGAGCACTGATGTGAAATATTCAATGAAATCCACTCTACACTCTGTGTAGGCTGTGTATGTGCTTAACTTCTGTGGGAGTTGCAGCTGAATGTCGAATGAGTTGGCATAGCTGAGAATGAAGCTGTTTTCATTATCCTCGGTAGCATTCACAAGACAGGTTGAAGTACACATCTTCTGGAATGCAGATCAGCTCCTGACAAACGAAGGCATCTGCATTTACACCTTCTTTTTAACCTTCCTTGACCTGAGAAGTTGCATTGTAAAATCTGCTCTCCAGCTTTCTGTGGTTCCAGGAGCTTTACTTATTTGCCTTGGTGACTAATACGAGTGCTACTTGTGTTTACAGTGCAGAATTAGCAGTACTTGATGAGGAAAACCCAACTTTCTTCCTTTTGAGTAAGAGCGTATTATTTAAATTTTACTTGCCGTGCCAGTTTGTGCCTGCTTTTTTCTCTTTTTTCATCTGGAAAAAAACCCAAACCAACCCAAAACTCGCTGTATACAGAAATTGGTAGAGACACGTAGCATCTCCTAGAGTAGTTCTGAGAATGAAAAGCATAGTCTTTTAACGGTGCAGTAGGGCAGTGTCGCAGATCTTGGTTGGTAAACTGTTTTGGCTTCTTTTTGGACTTGATTCTGAAGATGAATTATATGCTTGATTATGGTAAACTAATATTCTTTGAAGTGTTTAATTCCAAGAGGATTTGTGTTACTCCAGACTACAGCAGACCTTACCAGCTTCAAGCTGGTGAGTCCTCACTGCGTGATCTAATTCACACTTCTGAGCACTCAAAAGCAGTGGTGGATTTGTGTATGTTCTCATGTTTAGATAGGTGGAATTGAGGAAGGAAGACGTATGCAGTGACATGTGGTTTATGCTTCAGTGAAGTGATAAATTCACACTAATAATTCTCAGTATTTATTCTGAGACTACAGGGTATATTTTTTTTTGACGGTACTATTCTTTCAGGAACAAAATGTCCTTTGTCCCTTGGACAGGGCTTGCATAGGTTTTTAAGCCTTGCTTAGGGGGCTATCTTGTAGCTACACTAATTAAGGCAACTAAAATATTTGTTTTCATCTATGTGTCACTGGGAACAGAGGTAGCAGAAGGGTTTTTACTGTTTTCCAGCTTTCTGTTTGGAGATTACACCGACTTCTCCACGAGTAGAGAAAGATAACAGCTTTAACCAAGGAAAACTTACTAAGCTACCTGTTTGTAGTTTTCCTTATGCATTACTGGATTTTAAAACACTTTCAAGTTTAATTGTCTGTGGTTTCCATGGCATTTGTATGTATGTTCACGGAGAAAAGGTAAGCGGGTGTGTCGGAGTTGCAGATTCTTTGCTCAGGTAGCTCTTTCTGCTTTCGAACAAGAGCCAGGTTTTGATTTTAATTGTCACATTTTAAGATCTTCAAATAGCATTTTCGAGTACGAAACTATCTCATTAAATATTTATACGGATAATTGAGAATGAAAAGGAAGGTAACGTTATGCATTACTGCCCAGAAAGCTGGTATTGTTGGCAGCTGTCTGCCAAGCCTTTTGTTTCTGATCGCAGCTTGCTCACGGAACACGCGTTCATTGACTGTACAGATCTGTGCCATGTCTTGCTGGCTTTCAAAAGTTTAATTCATGAGGGGGGAAAAAAAAAATCTTCACGTTGTTCCCTGCAGTTTCATCTAGAAAGATGTTTTCAAAACAGAATAGTACAAAAAGTTACAAATCTCTGCTTGCAAGGGCAACAGATCTGCACTTCAAGCAATATTCTCGCCAGATTCGCCGAGTGGCTATGAAACTGCTGAATGAGGCATTGGGACATAATTTTATGCCCTTCTTTGGCTACTGCCTTGGGTACTGAAGTGTAGACGTGGCTGTCCCACGCCAGCTGGGAGGGAGCCAGAAGGGAGCCGGTGTTTGTACGTGTGCAGATGTTGGCAGCATTCTCCGCGCTCCTGTTGTCAAAAGATCTTTTTACTGCCGCAGAGTTCTAAATATGCAAGTGTTACAGCATGGCATGCAGATATTTTACTAGTTACGTTCTGGTTCTTCGCTTCTTAGTAAACCAAACTGTTCCTAGAATTTCCTGCGTGCAATGAAATTCAGTGTACACGACGCAGGAAGCAGGGAGGGTAGGTGTATGCTGTCCATCAGTGCACCGTTGTGCTGAACACTGCACCTTCTAAAGCACTTCAGTCCATTCCAGAAATCCCTGCTGCTGCTGCTGGAAAGGAAAAGTCATCTTGGCTCTTTTATTCTCTTCTCCACCTGGCTATTCAGACCCTCTGATGGCCAACCTTGTCAACAGTACATATGATGATTTTAATTTCACATGTACTATATAGAGAGAGATGATTTGCTTTTTAGAAGCTTTGGAGAGTCCTTGGAAAAATCTGTTGAGTGAGCCAGAACACTCTGGGATGGATGGTCAGCTTCCAGTAGGATCCAGTTATCACATAGTGTTAACACATAAACAAATGGGTATTTTTACTGTCTCAAAATTATATTAAAATAATAAAACTGTAAATGGAGAAATTGCAATGTTCTGAAGTGTTCCAAGCAAGGACTGCTGGAAGCTAGGTACAAGATAACCTGGTACTCAGCCTTCATTTTAAATAAGAGCTCAACTGGGGCATCTGTAATAGTTTATTAAATGCCTTAATTATATCACAGTGTTTTAATGACTGTTGAGTCCTGCCCTTTTAACAAAAGCCACTTAAATGTGAAAGTGAGCATTTTTCATTTGTGCAAACTAGAAAGCTCATCTTGAGAGTAGCTCAATAACATTAAATATTAAGGCTTGTATTAAGAATAGAAATCTTAAAATGATAGTCTTGTATGCTCTGATGCTATCATCTCTTATGTACTTTTATGGTTTACTAATAAAACCAGAAAAGTTTAAGGCAAGTACTAATTTTATCAAAATAAAACTTTAGTAAAGATTGCCCTTGTGCTGGAGGATCAAGCACTTCTGGGTCTGCCCTGCCCTGCGATCAAAAGTACATTGATTCCTCCTTCTTTGTCAGGTATATGTTTGGAATAAGCTATATAAACAATCCTTACTTGACGTTATGAGAGGAAGGGTGGGCTCTGAGTCAGTATATAAGTGGAGCAGAACCTTAGATCCTGAATCCTCTTTCTGAAAGGCCTTTAGGAGGATGGAAATGAGCATGCTGTAGGTAGGTGAACTGCTTTGCTGGACTGGAGCCTCTCCCAGGTGAGAACTGTATGGAATGGTAGAGTGACCCTCTCCAGCATCAGTGGCATTGAAATGGAGGTGAATGCTCACGAAGAAGGAGCGTTGGCACACAGTGCAATCTCTTCATTGGTAAAAATAGTGTACATTATGTTCTTAAAGTGTTAACTTCTACAAATGTGGGGCTTCTTGATATGGCTTCATCAGGATACAGAGTATGGAGGATACCTTTTCAAAGCTTGTCTGTTCTTATCAAGCCTTAGGGCAAAACTGAAATAGTAAAAGATGTGATGGTGTTTTGGTTGGTTGTTGTTGGTTTTTTTTGTCGCTTTGGTTTTTTTGTTGCTTGGGTTTTTTTTAATTGTTTGTAGTATGTTACTACTATTCAGTCTTATGTTAACTTCTAAGAAAGCTACCATTGGACATAACTTGTATTTTTGATAAAAATGTTATAAAGACAAAGAAGATGTATGTAGCAGTTAATCAACAGGGAGATGGTTCATCAGCACCAAATGCAAAAGAAATCCTAAGTTTTCTTTTATACCTTAATCTGTTCTGTAACCCTTTCTGGGGGAGATCCTCAAGTGAGGAGATCCACAAAGGAACCTGGTCAACTGGGGAAAAAAGTAAAGGAGGGGATGTTGGAGAGAAGGAGGTGTCACTGTTTAAAGCTAACTCAAACCACTACAAACCTAAAAGGAAAAACAGAACTAATGCTATTCAGTGATTTTTGCTTTTCAGCTGAGTCTCTTCTAACTGCACTCTCTGAAGTGAATGGCACATTTTTGCAGACAGTGGCTGCTTCTAGCAGTGATAATGCTTGATGTTTAGAGTTATTACCAAGCATTGGTGTGCAGAGAAACATATTATATGTAATATAGTTGCTCCTGTGGAAGCCAAGGTCACTGCTAAATCTTGTGTACCACACTGGGGTGCTGTAAGTAAGAGGGTGCACCCAAGGGGATGAGCAGACTGGACAGGTGACCCTAAACTGGCCAACAAGGTATTCCATTCTGTATACATCATAGTCACTCTAAAGCTGAGGGATGATGAGAGTCAAGCTCTTCTTCAGTGGCTGGTGTCTGAGGAGGACTCTGCTCAGTCTTCTGCCTTCGATCTAGTTTGTGCATTCCTGAATCCAGTTCCAGTATCCAGCTCCTGAAGCTGGTTCCAGTTTGCTGCTAAATCCTGTCTGGGAGTTCCCCAGTGCTTGCCCTTCAGTGCCAGGGGTGATGTGTGAGCTAATTGCTGTCAGCAGGGTGGGGTTCAATACTGGTTCTGTATGTATTTGTATGTATTTCACTTTATTGTTACTGTTTTCATTAAAGCTGGTTTAGTTTTCTGTTCCAACCCCTAAGCCTGTCTACCTTATTCCCTTTTCTTCCCCTTGGGGAAGGAAGAGGGGTTAACAGAGAGCATCTGTCATTTGTCTAGAGGCCACCCCACCCCAAACCCTGCACAAGGTTATGAAAAGAATTATTTTAAATTAAAAATATCAAATGCAAAATTATCTGTGTGAAGTGTATTTGCATTAGTACAACAGATGTGTATAAAAACACTAAAAGAAAAACACGGTTGGTGGAATTCTGCATGTGTATGTCTATATATATAATATATGGAAAGCTAGATATGGGTTGTATATTATTTCAAGTCCTTCAACTCACAACAGGGCCTCTTGCTCACACGAATGTATTTTCTCTTGTTTTTTCTTTCTGTTAAACTCTGAAGTATATTGAAATGTACTGTTGATGGCTATTTGCGGGTGTCTCTTCTGAAGTGTATTGAACAGCCTTTTTAAATGTAAGCTGGTTTGTATTAATGAAAATGTTAAAAAATCTTTTTGTACACAGAGTTTTCCGTCTGATGAGGGTTGGCCGTTTGCAAAGTACTTAGGAGCATGTGGAAGAATGGTGGCTGTCAATTACGTTGGAGAAGAGCTGTGGAGTTACTTTAATGCACCGTGGGAGAAACGAGTGGATCTGGCCTGGCAGTTAATGGAAATAGCAGAGCAGCTGACAAACAATGACTTTGAATTTGCACTCTACCTCCTTGATGTCAGCTTTGACAACTTTGCAGTTGGACCGAGAGATGGGAAAGTTATCATTGTAGATGCAGAAAATGTTCTGGTAGCAGACAAAAAATTAATCAGACAGAGTAAGTGTCTTCTTTCCATCCCCTACCCCCACGTCCCTTGCCTCTTCCTCTGCAAGCACAACATTTTGAGTATGTGTAGTTGCCAAATACCCGTGTTGTTGGCTTTTTGACTAGACGACTAATAAGCTAATTAGCTTTCTTCTGCAATTAGGCTACTAATTAACTCGACCAATTTGTCAATATTACGTCAGTTTGACTTCCAATTTTAAGTGTTGCATTTACCTAACTTGATCTACCTATCCTTTAAATCTCTGTAATCCTGCTTAAATGGAGAGGTGGGGGTGGGAGGGGAGGGTTGGAGTGTTGGATGGGTTTGTACAGATGGGTGGACAGCTACAGACAGACGGACTGGCTGACTGATTTCTCTATCTTAGCTAAAAGGTCCCTTCACTTTCTCCAGACATCTGCAAGGACAGAAGTCTTGGGGTTCTGTTCTCTGTGAATGACTAGTCAGTCTTGCTGCCTGCTTTGTGGTGCTCACCTAGCCGAGCTCTGGCTCAGTTGTCGTTGAGGTCGGTGCTCTGTGATAATGGAACTGAAGGCATGGGTAATTGTAGTGCTGGTTCCAAATGGGAATACTGAAAGTGTGTTCATCTTTCTGTCAGCTGGAAAAGCTGAAAGCAGTGGCAGCAGGAGAGAAGTTAGACAGAGTGACACTCCACGGGTTTGTGTGCCTTTTGAGCTTGGAAGGAAAACTACCAACTTCTGCAGAAGTTCCTGGCAGTAGACCAAGTGATTCCAGTTTGCTTTGGCTGAAAGGATTTTTTTTTGTTGTTTTGATTTTTTTTTTTTTTTTTAAAAAGCTTTGAAGATAGACTTCATATGCTGTTCTGCTGAATTAACTTTAAGATTGTATTTTATATCCACACACTTTTCTACAAGGTAGTATGATTTTGGGGTGGGTTTTTTTGGTGGTGTGGGGGTTTTGTGGTTTGTTGTTCTCTTTTTGTGTGTGGTGGTTTTTTTGTGGGTTTTTTTTGTGGTTTATTTGTTAGCTTGGTTGTTAGGGTTTGTTTTTTGTGCTAGATTTGTTACCTGTTCTTAAGGATCTTAGATTAAAATTATCTGAGCCTACCAAGAAATCCTCCTAATACATTAGATATCCAGTACTTTTTTTAGTACTTAAGGGCCACACAAACTTTTTTCTTTTTTCTTTTTTTTTTTTTCCTCTTCCACCCTCTTGAAATAATAATACTGAAGACTTTGACTTGGAGCATGTCTGAATTGCCCAGTCACAAAGATGACCAAATGAACTCTGAGAAATTTTTATACTTGGAATGGGAGCACGTAGCTTCTTGAAGAAGCTGAGTGCCGAGTGTGATACTTGTGTTGTCCAGAGTTCCCAGACTAAATGGGATCTAACTAGGATTTTGCTGCATGATTTGTAATTTAACAGTTAAGGACACAGAACAAATGAGGATGTAAAGTTCTCAGTCTTTGTATAAACTTGACATTTAATACTAACTTAATTAATCTTCTATAAAGTTTCATTAAGCAGTCTCTGTCTATAGTGATTAATATGCCTGTTTAGAGATTTCAGTATGTACATTCTGTCCAGTTGCACTGCACAGTAATACCTATTGTGTGGGATATCATATTTGAGTTTGCTGGAGTCCTTTTTTCCCCAATGTCCTTAGTTGCTGGCTTTTTTCCTTTTTGAGTTTGCTTTTCTTGTACAAAGTTTATCTCTTATTTTCATAATTTTAGCATCCATCCTTCAGTGTGCTCTTTTCTCAGCTGCCATAAATGTACACCATAAATGAGCAGACCAGTAGTCAGCTCAGACTAAATTTTCCTTTGTGCATAACAAAGTTCTAAAAAAAGATCTGCAAGACTGAGACTCCATGATAAGGACTTCTTCTCAAAGCTGACAGTAGTCTAGAAATTTCAGATGAAAGTCTTCTACCGAAGTAGTGCTCCAGAGATCTCACACTTAGCAACCTTTTAATTATGATTATTGTATAAGGTGCTTTCTGTAAATCAGATTGAGTGAAAGAAAGCTTTGTGAAAAGGTCACTGGTAGCAGCTTCACATGTTGATAATTTTTTGTGTGCATAAAGAAAGGTTTATGCATGTACATAAATGCCATTTGTTTTACTGGTATTTTGTATTTTCTTCAAAGATTATATGTAATGCATCTGCTTTTTTATGCACACTTCTTAGTTATTACCATGTCTAAAGTTAGAGGTGGGAAAACAATGTTTCAGAAGTTTATGGCAATTACTTCTCAATGACTTGGTTTGGTTTGTTTGTTCATTGGTAGACCGTTAGTGTTAGTTCCAAGGGTAACTGGAGAACCCAAATGTATGTTGCTAAAATAAATCTCCTTGCTTGTTTGTGTTTCTCTCAACTTCAGCTGTAGATTGTTCTCTTGTACTTGTTTGTGCTACAGATCTTTTTTTCCCCTCTGTGTGTGAATGTAGTTTTCATGTGTTTAGTGTGCTGCTTTTTTCCCTGCTTCCCTCTTTGCTGTTTTACCCTCTTTCTTTCCCTTTTTTTTATTTTAATTGCCTGCACTGTTTCAGCAGAAGAGTGTCTCAAACTGTCAGATACCAGCTTAGACTAGAATATTAAAGGTTTCATCTACACAAATTTGGTTTTTATAAATATTACAAGTTTGCTGTGTATTGAGCTTCTGATTGTATTCAGCCATGCACATGCTCTTTCCTCTTCTCTCACTTTTTATTTTTTTACTGTCTCCTTGTATTTCACAGATAAACCTGAGAACTGGGATGTATGGTATGAAAGCAAATTTGATGACTGTGATAAAGAAGCTTGTCTGTCCTTCTCGAAAGAGATTCTTTGTGCTCGTGTCACTGTGGACCACAATTACTATGCTATTTGTCAGAACCTTTTATCAAGACATGCCACGTGGCGTGGCACTTCTGGAGGACTACTTCATGACCCCCCAGCTGAAATTGCCAAAGATGGCCAACTGGAGGCCTTGCTGGATGAGTGTGCCAACCCAAAGAAGCGATACGGTAGATTCCAGGCCGCCAAGGAGCTGCGTGAATACCTTGCACAATTGAGTAACAACGTGAGGTAGTCCACTAGGAACATTATTTTTTTTACAACGCTGGCTAAAACACCATTGCAAAGACACGTAGAAAAAGAAGTCTTGAACTTATGTATGAAAAAGAGGAAAATAATAAAAAACCAACCTAGTTTATCAGTTTTCTAAATACCATAAAAATAGAATTTTATGGTGTTGTAATGTTCCTTTGCAAACAGACAAGGTACTTACTGAATAAAAACTTGAGCTGTTATTGACTCTTCTCCCTAACTACTGAAAAGGGAGTAGGTCAAGAAAAAGACTGATAGCTTGAGAGCTTGTGTGTCAAAGGGTACTTTACATAAAACTGCATTAGTGTCACAGTTGTGTGAAGCTGATGTTCTTACTTGGAAATTCAAGTTAGACTTATGGCCTGTTTTAAAGGCCTTTTTCCTGACATCATTGTCTCATTTTTGTGTTTGTTTAAACACCTCGAAGTGGCATTTACATCCAGGTAAATCTAGCTGTCTGCATTGTTTCCAGTTTAACAGGCTTTCATGTTGATGCTGTGCAGTACATTCCTACTGTGAGTGAGGATTCCCACACTTGCCGTCTCACTTGAGGCAGGTTTACACTGTATTTTACTATGCATAGACATTGTGTATGCTTTGGGGTTTTTTTAAGATTGTCATAAACTGAAATGTCATTTGAACTAACTTTCATTGGATGTCTTTTGTATTTCTGCCATTGGAAACACTACTTTATGTAATTCTTGTACAAAACCTTTATCCATCATGCCAGTATATACAAACGACTGTTTAGCAGGAAATCATGGTCTGAGCAAACTCTTCTTTTTACCAGAGGTAATTAGAGAACTACACTACAAGGATCTGTATTAATTTAACTTGGGGATGGAAGCTTGACTAAATAAAAATTCACTTGTCCAGTGTAGCTAAGTAGAAACCAAAGAAAATGGTTTTGTTTATTAGTTTCTAAACAAACAGTAAAGAAAAAATGCTATACTGCAGTGAAGCTGATCCTTCTCAAAATTCAGATTTCAGTGGTCCTTGGTTAAGCTTTGAAGAACTTCTAAAACTATGTGCTTATGCTAGAAGAAAGCCCTCATTTGAATAATAATAATGTCTATGAAGTTAGCAGGTTGGTTTACATCATTCCCAAGTCTGTCGAATTCAAATGTAATGGAGTTTAATGAATATTCATATTTTGTCTTACCAGCTAAATTATTAAATTGTATTCACTGTAGACTCCTTTTCTTGAACTGTTTTGACTATTCTCAGTGCAGTTAAAATTGACATGTTGAGGTTTGTGTAAAGCTGGAGCTGTTCTCATAAATGACAGTTTTTATGAAAACCTCAGTTACCACTACAGGAACTCACTTCAAAGCTTGCTCCTACTTTAGTTTTCTTTAACAACTCTTAAAATGCTCCATTTTCCTGAAGTCTTGCTCATAAAAAGATACTCTTAGGAAGCGTATGCATATTGCTACTTGTAACAGTACTGAAGGAAACTAATATTTCTTAAACGCATGTATAAAATGATATTTTGTACAAGCTAAAAAGAATTCTGAGCAAGGTAGAGTGTGCTGCTGCCTTCGAGAGCAATGTTAGTATGCCTCTTACTGCAGCAGAAGATTGGGGGAAACTGGTGCTTTACCAAATTGCTGCAAGCACAAGGTGAGGGAAACAAGCTGGCTGAGTGGCCCTTCTTTCTCCAAGCTCAAGCAGTGGAGCCGTATAAATATGCAGAGGGCTGTTGGATTAGTTAGATGACTGTGTTCAGGATATTTTAGAACGATAACTTCTTACTTTGTCATCTTTGCCTATGTAAATCTAATTTGCTCCCAATCTCTTGCCTCACTTTCTGAAGTCAGAATGCCCAATGCAGCTTTTCTTTTTAATTTCTCCCCTCTCCTCCTTTGACAATGGTTTTACTTGTTTGCTCTGGCACAAGCTGCCAGGGAAGTTTCACGTGTTATTTTTTTTTCATCATCAAAACCACTTATTTGAAGAAGATAGATTAACTCTCAGACTAGGTAATACTACCCTACCATGAAAGCCTTATCACTAAAGTTGATTTTTAAACATCTACCACGTTTCCCAGTGAGCGAGTGGAGTATGATAGGTAAAGTTGTCAGAGAAACAAACACTGCCAGCTCTGGTTACTACTTGAGGCAGTTCTGTTAACTGTCAGAATGTCCTGTCGGATTTGGATTGGGGGTTTAGTTCCCTCAGAAATAAGTTGCTAAAGCTGATTATAAAAGGAATTTGGAATTGGAAAAAAAAAAAAAAGAAAAAAAAACAACCAACAAACCCAACCCTAAAACACTACAGGGAAAACATTGTGGAGAGCAATAAATCTTGATCTGTTTGCACCTATCAAATATTTATTGTACAATAACAATTTATATTTTTAGTCATTGCCCATTATTATTGATGAACACGGTGAAATATTTTTGAATGAAATGTTTGGGGTTTGTATGTGCATTACAATTGTCCTTTTGTACTGTAAGTTACTGTTTGATTGGAATATTTTATCAAAACTGTCTCCCTGTGCCTTTATATTACAAGTTGTTTTCTGCAACTTCTAATTATATTAATAAAGAATACTTCAAGAACCTCATCTCAGATACTCATTCTCAGATCTGTAAATCTTTTAAGACTGACTTGTTCTATTACATCGTTCAATGCATCAAATGCCTTAGCTTTTGTCGTGTTGCAGAATGCATCGCTGTCAAAAGTGACAGGTAGGAACTTTTTTTTACTCCTCCTTATTTATAGCAGACTCATCCCAAGTATGAATGATCTGTCAGGAATCTTGTTGGTTTGGAGATTGCCATAAGTAGACTCATTTTCTTTAACAACCTGATTGAACCATATCTTTCTGTTCTATTAACTGAAAAAAAAAAAAAGGATTTACAAATTAAACAAGTTGATATCTTCTCTTTATTCATTGAGAAATTTATTTTTCCTTGTAGTTGGAGTCATTCATATTGCTAGTACCACTGTGTCTTCAGTGTGATATTCTAGCAGTTAATGTAATCCAAATGCATAATGCCTTTTGACATTTCTCCTTTGCTCTGGATTTTTGAGTGAGCATTTGCACTTGAAATTAAGTCCTGCAATTATACTGAAGTGTATATTCCTTCTAGACTTTCTGAGCCTGTGTAAATAATAGGAACAATTTGTCTCGAGACCAGTTGGAATTATTTTTTTCTTTCAGTTGGACTCCTGCTGCCTCGTTACATCGCCAGGAACTGACAACAGAGATTAAAACTTGTAAACTTTCCAGTGTGCCTCAGATGGCAAGATCATTATGATCTTGAGAAGAAAGAAGTGTGCATGACTGCTATATTTTTTTTATTTTATTTATTTTTCCCCAATGGTTTCCAGAGTATAGCACACTCTGATCCCAGTTGCCTTGCATATTAAGACATGGCCTATCTGGCACTTTCCTATCAGCTACTTTCTCATTGTGAGATATTCTTTCATGAGACCCTTCAGATACGTTAAACATTACACGCTGCTCTGATTTGCCATAAAGACCAGGTTAAATGCCATTTTCTTTACATTTATTAGAGTGGAGACCTTGGCTACCTTTAAAAGGCACTAAAAGGATTTGGCTCTCTACACTGAATGTACTGGTTTGGGTGAAACCAGCAATCATGCGTTCATGGTTTCCTTTTTTGGCATGAGACATGTCTGAATTCAGCACTGACTTCTGAGCTCTTTTGTTAGTTACCTGGGTTGTTTGAAACCTGTAATTTGGAGATGAGGATAGCCTGGACTGCAAAGCCTCTGTAAAACACATCTAGTGAGTATCAGAGAAAGGTTCTGTTAGGGAATTCTGTTTCTCAATGTGAAGATCAGGTATGAAGCCCATTTAAACTGCTTTTTAAGTTCCTTTGTTGGGTTTTTTTTATATCTCACAGTGTTCCCAAGCCCTTAAAAATCCAGTCTATCAAAAGGAATCTTCATTAGTGTTGTTTTTGCCAACTTGTTGTTGTTGAAGAGACTCAGAGCATGAGACCTGCTAATTTATTTGATAGTCTTCATCTTACTAGTTCACCCTGTTGGTATCACTGATATTTCTACTTTAAATGTCTGCCAGTTTTTTGGTTTCTGTTTTCTTTTCTGTGTGGATCAATACCTAGTTCTTTATTTATGAAGGGTTATTGTGTATATGAGTGCATTGTTCAGATACTCTAACAGCAAGTACAATAAGAAGACTACAAAAAGTTAGGAGGACTTTGTCCCCTGAGCATAGCCATTATTTCCCTGGTCTGTCTTCTGCTGTGTCTGCCAGGACAGGGTTATGTCTCTCCTCCCAAGCAGTTCATCACCTGGGTGCCAAAGCAGCTCCATCTTGGTGGACATGTCTGAGATCTTCCTTCAGCCCCATTGATAACTTGTGTCCTCAACTGAACATCTTCACTATGTTTTTGTTCAATTATCAGTTTGAACTTGTATCTGTTAGGGCTTGGAAGACGTTTGGCACACACACAGATCAGAGCTTCTGGCTTAGTTTTCTCTGCAGGGAACCTGGTTCACGTGTGTCAGCACTGCTCTGCAACCAGACCAGCACCTGGAAGGGAGGTGATTGAGACATTCACTTCAAATCTGCCTTCTTTTTCTGAAACAAAATACTAATATAATCCTAGACTAAATGTGTTCTTCACCAGACAGAACGAGGACCCTGCGTTGATTGATTTTTACAAATGTCATATTCAAATTTTATCTCTATAATATATATACACGTGTGTATACATAGAGACATTTTACTTATATAAATACATAAAAATGAAATTTGTATATATCTACACACATGTATATGCATGTCTATTTAGCATAAGCTGCTTTTGCAAAATTATTCTGATTGGACTCCCCAGTTCTCAATTAGGGCTGATTTTTTACTTAATGAAAGTATTTAATTGTGAAAAGTTTGATAATTTCCCTGCTTTGTGGTCTTTATCTAAGTAACTTTGATCAACAGACCTGATGTCTTTCCCTAAAAGGTGATCTTACACTGGCGTTCATCTGTAACCAGCCATTACTTGGAACAAACTAATGGTCTTCCTATTCTAAGTCATTTTTAAGTAAGTTTTTTTGATTTCTAATATGATAACTTAGCTTACATGACACTGTTGGATTTCTGTTTTAGTGCTGATAAGGAACTGTGATTTCTGATGGTTTTGATAAGTACGAAGGTGTTTATGCTGTCTTGAGTTGGATTGCCAGTCTTAGAGATACGTCAGTAATGGAAGAGAAGCATTGCAACTCTGAGTCTCAAATGTCCCGTGGTCCTCAACAGAGCTCATCGTACACATTCTGAAATGCACCCTGAAGGATGCCATCTCTTGTTATTCTTTATATGCAGAATGGAGGCAGATTATTACTTTTAATGCCTGGATTTTAGAGGCACAAGAATATTCTTGTGCAATGGTCCAACTGTAATGCCCACGGAATCACTGTGATTGGAAAAGACCCTTTAAGATCATCAAGTCCAACCACTATCTAACTACCAGGGCCACTACTACACCATTATCTAGACAACTTTTAAATACATCCAGGGATGGTGATTCAACCACTTCCCTGGGCAGCCTGTTCCAGCCTTTGATAACCCTTTCTGTATAGAAGTGTTTCTTGATGTCCAACCTAAACCTCCCCTGGAGCAACTTGAGGCCATTTCCTCACGTCCCATCAGCTCTGACTTGTGAGAAGAGCCCAACACCCACCTCTCTACAACCTCCTTTGGGGTAGTTGTAAATGCAGCCCCTAAGGGTAAAGCCTTGTGAAAAGGAGACAATGTTCTTACTGATGTGGTTTAGTGATTTCCTTTTTTTGTTCTGCATTATTCCGTATTTGTCTGCAGTTTATCTGATTACACTTCCTGAGCTGTACCTAATTATGCTGCCTTTATAATGTTAAAATCTTGCCAAAGTCACTTGTTTAGAAATTTATGTTGGTGGTTTTTTAAAGTAGGATTTTTCTCATTTTCAGGTAATGTATTTCCACAAATAGGCAGTAATTGCAAACCCTTTTGTCAAGTGTAACCACGGTTTTATATTATCATTGCTTCTAGACACTCTTTTCCACTCTTGGGTGAGCAGTCTATTTTGTGTGTTGAACTCTGGCTGCCCACCAACAACATCACTAGTATCAGACATGCTCTTTTACCTGGGAGACACAATTTCCTGTCCATTATCCCTGAAATTGATGTCTGGTATGGATACAATTGCAGTTACACTTGCCCTGGTCTGATTGGAGTGATACCTGTCCTTGCCCTGCCTTTATTAGTAGAGTATCAGAACTTACGTAAACCAATAAACAAAAGTGTTACATTGCCCAGGTACCATTACATTAGCCACAACAGGAGGTGTATTTGTATGAAAATAAGAGTATGTGAAACTGTAAACAATAGGTGTGTTAGAAGTTTCCATAGGTGCATTGCCATCCGTCTCGGTTTTAGCAGATATTAGAATATCACAAAGATATTTATGTGCTAGGTGATTTGGAGAGGTCTTGGCTTACTCTGAGGGTGCTGGAGCACTGGAACAGGTTGTCCAGAGAGGTGTTGGATTCTCTTTCTCTGGAGACTTTCAAAGCCTGTCTGGACCTGTTCCTGTGCAACCTGCTCTAGGTGAACCTGTTTTAGCGGGGGGGGGGGGGTTGGACTAGATGATCTTCAGAGGTCCCTTCCAACCCCTACCATGCCATGATTCTGTGATCAGGTTACCAGACCTAGACTCCAACCTAGCAGAAATCCAGAAACTAAAAATAGTGGTTTGAAGAGTGAAACAAAAAACTGGTATCGCTGCATGGAAGAAGCAAGCCCAACTTGGGTAAGTAAGCTGTCGTAAATTATGTTGGAGTTTACTCACCACACATTTTTTTCTCGCTGAGAAAGAGGAATGCTGTGACTGGGATCTCTGTGTCTCAGCAGAAAAGGAGCATTGCAGGAGTTAGATCACTGAACAACACTGCTAGAATGTGGCCTTTGCTCAGCAGCAGAGAAGCCTTTACCACCAGTGCTCCTATGGACTTCCTCACGGGTCTGGATTTACTACTGTTTCTGTGAGATGCCAAAGCCCTAGCCATACAAGAGCTGTATCGAAGCAATGAACCATTCTGATGGCTGATCTGCTGTTGCTGTTCAGCAAACTGCTTGGGTAGGTTGTAACTATGACAGGTAGGTTTCTGTTAGTATCTATCTAGCTCACACCACAGGTCGTGTAAGCTACCATGTCATGTCAGGCCTGGTTGTGATCATGACAAGAGACAAGTTGAGCATCAGAGAAAGGAAAAAAAAAAGAAATCTATGAACTGTACAAATACTAACTTGTAGCTTATGTAGTTGGAGATACTACAAGTGTAAAAGCAGCCTTCAGATTCGGTGATCTCTACCCAGAACTGAAGAGGTGAGTTAAAACACGGGGAAAAATGCTTAGTAACTGTGGAGCAATGGTATGTTTGGATTACTTGGCAGTGCCAAATGAAGTTTATGGTTGAGGGCCGGGTATCTGGGATGGCTGATGAGCTGCAGATGTGCTTTGAATCGATACTGGCACTGCTCCACTTATGGAATATTAATAGTGGACTTTGGAATCAAGGAAGGTATCTTGCAAATTAAACTGACTTGAAGACCATCCTTGACAAGGTTGCAGATTGTAGTGGTTAAAGATTTATCCCAGCAAGAGACAGACCTTGCTATTCTTTGGTTTACTTTTAATCTTTCTTAAAGTCTACATTTTAAAAAATGTACCTTTAAATAGATGGAAACGTAACCTTATAGGGTCATTTATGCCTTTGGTTTTTAAAGCTTTTTTTTTAAAGCTAGGTCAAATTACTGTTTTACTTATTTTTCTACGGAGCCCACGTTGAATGCTAATTGAATTTAGATTACCAGACACTCTAGTTTGTACCATTTCACAATAATTTTAGACCCGGATTTAGGATTTAAAACATGCCTGTGGCCTCTCTTGTACGTTGTGTGATTTGCTTTACCTTTTCAATATTTTACAAGTGAGCAAGATGGATTTAAACAGCTCTAAATTATGCTTTTGTTGAACAAAAATGGTGTTAAGAGTGAACATTTGGTTTCAAAGAGAAAGAAAAGAAAGTGTATCTCTTTCTCCCACTTAATATTCTCGAGGAGTATTGAAGGAATGTAAAGGGCTCAGGATCTCATTCATAACTTTTTTCCTTTGTCTATCAACTGTTTTTCAAGAATATGTAAAAATCCTACCTAATACTTGGAGGTGTAGGAGGAAAGGCTTTAGAGGGGAAGTGTAGATGACTCTGAACAACCTGTGGTCAGGACTGTGACAGAATCTCGAGTGCCTGAATTGTAAGACCTCACGTATTTGTTACAAGTTGTGTTACACCTTTAAATTGTAAATAGGAGATTTGAGATGGGAGATTAAGATTTGAGAAATGAGATTAAGAGTCTTTTGATGTAACGTCAGTGAGTTGCTCCCAGGATAGAAGTGCCTCCTGCAGAAGCTCTTTGCCTTGCTAATGGTGTCCCTTTCAAAGGGCAAGGTAAAGAACCTCAGAAACCATTTTGCATCTGCTTGCATTTGGTCGTCTCAGACATTTACAGTTTATATTTTCTGTTATCATTTCCCATCTTCCCTTTCAGAGAAGGTTAAACCTTCAAAGTATGTGTACAATTAATTCCAGGTTATTTCTTAACCTCACATTGATTTTTGGAAAGGTAAAAGAGGGAACTCATGTTACTGTTTAGATACCAGATCAGTCACAGAGTGGGCACTAAGACTTGGGCTGCATAAACCCTGCAATTAAATCAATTACCTACCACAGTGCTTCGTCATCTTATTGCAGTAGTTCAGACATTCATAAGTCATAGTCTTCCAGGTAGAGATATTTTTCCCCACTATGTAAAAGTTATTAAAAGTAAATCTTAACATTTAATATTCTTTGGCCAGTTCCAAGTTGTTGGATGAAATGTCAAAAGCCATGTGGGAAACTGTACTCTGGGTTTAGGCAAGCGATGGGAAGACGTGTGGAAAAAATGGGACTTGACTGTCTGCTAAAGACATCTGGGAGATTTGTGTGTCTACAGAAGACCATTTGGTAATTTGTAATTCACCATGTTATGGTGAGATGAAGAGTCTCGATGTAACACAAGTGTTACAATAAGTATCTTAAAAAAAGTCATTCCTACTCTACTTTTAAATTATATTGAAAACATTTCTCAAGCCATTTCTCCTCTTCCAGCTCTGTGGTGGTTTCCCTGTAGGCAGTGTGTGGTGGGAAGAAGGTGCTGCACAGTCCAAAGGTGGTACCTTACCACATGTGCTCTGTCTGTATAAAAATACTGAGGGTAAGTTGGAAATGGGATTAATAGTTGGGTATCTGAGTGATAAATGGTTTCTCAGTGCATATGGTGATTTAAGAAGTATTGCAGTAAGCCGAACATAGTTATTTAAGTTAGAGAAAATCGTCTAATTGAAACTAGGCCATTAGCAGGGGGGTTGTAAATCAAACTTCTCTGACTTCACGTGCATTGCAGGGAGAGTGAACCGTGTTTTAAAAAACCCCCACACAGTGGAAAGTCATCTAGAGAGAAGAGACTATGTCTGTAAGAGCTTTTGTTCCCAGTGAGCTAAACATGTTCAGTTGCATCTGGTATACATGATATCAGCATACTGAATCACAGGAAGAGCAAGTATTGGGGAGGCAGAATCTGTTTTTAAGATTTATTTGTGCTCAGTATTTAGCAAAAAGAAATGAAATATAATTAGAAGACTGTGAATGAGGGTAAGAGTTGTTTCTTCCGAAGAAGAAACAATGAGGGGAGGATGTCTGCTGAAACAGCAGCTCGGTCCAGCCAGCTGAGAGATTTCCATGGGAGGAAATCTGTTCAGCAGACCATAATTGCCCTGAGTTTCAGGTAGATGCTGATCTTTTGTTCTTCCAATTTCCTTTTGGTAACTGTTTTCTGCTTTGCAATCAAGAGCCAGAATAAATTTGACTTACACTTTTCCTTACCCAGTGACAAAGGCGAAGAGTTGGTGGCCACTGGTTGCTCTACAGGAGCACAGATGGATACAGAAAAAATAAGGCTGGAAGAGGTGCTAAAACCAGAATTTTGAAAGCATTCTTACTGTGACAACATGATCTTTTTTTCAATTTTTTTTTTATTTTTTATATGGGATTCTCAGACTGGAAATATATTTTCTTTAGCTAAGAGAAACAGGTTGTTTTTTAAGGTATTAAGTGACTTAAACTTGTTTGCTATGGATATTCTACTGTAAGCTCCCAGAAGAAGTTGGTTTTCCCTGCTTTCCATCCCAGTGCAAGACAGGGACAGAAGTGTTATAATTAGGAGAGAAGAGTGCTGACCAGTCAAATGATTGCTGACAAGGGAAAATCTTTACTGGTTGAATTCTGCTAATCTTCCCTCTTGAGAAGCACTAATTTGGGTCTCTCTTCTCTACAAGCACAAGCTGACAAGAAAGCTTGAGGAGTACAATTCAGTTTGAAGCCACAGCTCCTTTTTCAGAGTTGCCTGAAACCAGCCCAAGGTTTAAAACCTTAAAAAAACCATAGAAAAACCCCTTGACAGGCTGTCTGGCTGTGTAAGCATTGCCTTTGTAGGAAAACAGACTGACCCTAACTCCTCCACACGTCTCCTTCCTGAACCACCTACTACCAGAGAAAAACTTTTTCCCTCTGTAATTTATTTTTTTCAACTCCCACCCCTCTCCTTACACAAGTCATGAAGTCTTTGCCCAGTCTGAAGCCAGGTGCAATAGCTTGCTCTTTTACAAATAAAAATCACTCTTCTCCCAGGCAGTGCTGACCGTAGAGACAATCGCTCAGTACTGCAGTTGGTTGATGGTTTATATTTTGTTTGCATTTTAGATGTCTTGTGGCATTTAGGGAGTGAAATGCCATCCTATGTTATTGAACTGAATACAATTAAAATGTATCCTTTTGGCCTCATGAAGTGATAAAAACCTGAGTGTGTTTTCTAAATGATATTATTTCTGTTCAAACAGAATGAAATAGTTTTCTCTTTTCTTACTTAGATTTTTTTTCTTTCTTTTTCCCCTTACCATAGATCTGTAAATATTTTCTTGCTCTGAACAGAAGAGTTGCTTTTGGTAATGTGTTAGAATATTTGCCTCCTCTAGTGTCTAAAATTATTTCTTCCTTATCCTGTATTAGAAGTATTGCAACCTGTCCTCTGCAAAAAGCACGTTCTCTAAGAAGTTAATAACAGCAGGAAATGAAGCTAAGAAGCAAATGCCAAATAACCCAACTGTACTTTTCACAGTTACGAGTAATCCACACTTCTCTTTCCTAATGCCTTTACTAAAAAGGCTTATTTAGTGTGTGTACTTCAATCCATAATATAGTGCTTCATTTCCCTCATCATTTCTGAAGCTGGGAGCTAAAATAATGTTTTTCTGGGCCTTAGCACATTGCTTGATCTTGCAAAGTCTATTTCATGGTCTGCTGGATCCTAATGGCGATTGTTGGTAATGAGATAACATTTATTTGTATGAAAGTGAATTTACTGCCAACTGCCTAAAACCTACAAGCAATTGAAGTAACAGGTTGGGTTATGTTTGTAGTTTCTTTTATAAGCACGTAAGAAAGTATACAGAGGTTATGATTGCAGCCCCCTAAAACACCCAGCCAAATACTGCGTGTTTCTACGTCACGGTATCAAGACAACACTGTCTTTGCAGACTGGAAAATGAAGCTGTATGTTAATGTTTCTGGTGGAGATGCATTTACGTTTGGAGCTTCTGCTTCCCGAGCCATTAAAATCATTCGGCAGTGAATGTTACACCTCCTTCAGCAAAATCAGATCTCGTGTGCATTGCTGAATGTAAATCAACCTTAAAGCTCAGCTGTATGCAAAAAGCTGGGGAACTTCTCTAGCTGCTCTCGACAGACGTTGGGAGTGACCTTGCTGTTAGCTGTGTTGATAGCATTTCTAACGGGCAGGCTGCAGTAGGCTCTTTGCCTAGAGCCCTGCTCTAAGTGCCTGCTGCATTGCAGATTGCAGTTCAACTGCTCAAGGGAAGTGGGGGGAAAATCACCATTCTCAATTCCCAAGTGGGATCTACAGTACTTCGCTGAAGGCCAAACTGAAGAGTCCAATAGGACAATGCAGATGCTCTACAAACCAAAGAGAATCTAAAGATTGTTCTTCCCCCAAAGTCTACATTGTGGAGTGTCCATCACCTGTGCTTTAATGGATGGGGTGTGTCCTTGTAGTACACACGTTTCAAATGGTGGTGATGCGGTTGCTACACTTCAGATGTTTTGAGGATGTTTTGGTTAGAAGTTGAAGGTTTCTGGGTGGTGAGTGGTTTCTTAATCAGAGAGATTTCTTATTTGGGATCACTGAAATCATATTCCTTTTGGAAACATGAAACAAGTCACAAACAACTAGGCTCTGTCAGGTTGGCAGATGGGTGCCTCCGTGCCCTTTAACAGGGAGTCACCCACTGTGAGTACCCGTCAGTTCCTTTTGGGGTGTTTACTGTGTGCTGCTTTCACAGTTACTCCCTGCATCCCTTGTCTGGGGGTGTCCGTGGTTGTTGAAATCTCTCCCCTGTTTGTGGTTGCAGTTGTGGAAGGGGGAGACGGGACAGGAGTCTTGCTTTGGGGGGTCACCAGTGTCCAAGGTGCCTCATTTGCGGTGGTGTCCTCAACAGGAACGTGCTTGTGAACCCCCCTATCTCTCTCCATCTCAGCTCTGCTGATACTGCAATCTACCTGTTGCTCACAAGGTTAGTAATTGGATTATATAGGGATTTGAAGTTCAGTTCTCTATCTATAGAACAGAGCGATAATGTAATGAGTTCAAAAGTTTCATGCGTTCACATTTGAAATAGTGAAGCCAAGGCTTAATTTTGTAGGTCATATTAAACCTGTGCAATGAATTCTTTAGATGATGGCATGTTATGTGTGCACCTACTACTTTTAAAGGGGTAGAGACTCTTAAAAATGTCTATTAGCTCTGTTTTATTAAAACCTTCCTATCCAGAGTGCTGGAGACACTGATTAAGATTTCAGGGGTAGTGGCCTTAGGGAACATTGTAGGTAATTTTCAGAAAGGTTTCCAAATTATCTAAAAGAATAACTTCACTTTTCTCTTCTAAAGATTCAGGACACTAGGGCTTCCTGAGGCTTTGACACTGGCAGTCTTTCCTGCATAGAAGGTTTACTAAGGCATTTAAGTTTTACAATCAAACCATATTAGATAGTTTAAAATAATGTGGTTACCTTTTCACATGAATTTATACCATGCACAAGCAATGTGGCAAATGCTGGTTTTAGAAGGTTGCAAGAGAAAGTTTGTAACAGTAACATGAGGGAATTAAAAATGGCAAGCTTTGCCAGTGTTTTAAGAAGTGAGTTTTTTAGGTTTTGCAGTTTTATGCTTCATCTTGTTCTTTTTAAGTTGTGTTACGTTGAAGTTATACAATTTTTTGTGGGTGTGTGGTTTTTTTCCCTGGAGAGAGAGTTTATTTGGGGTTGTTGTCTTGGGTTTTTTTCCCCTGCTTGGTTAGTTAAGTTGAGAGAGAAACTGTGCTTTCATTTTTAGCAGAGTGGATCTGGAATAGCTAAATGGCATTCACAGCTAGTCCAGAACTAGATGGGATAGCTAAACCAGAACCTAGCTACAATATTTGTTGATGAGAATTTAAAGAGGGAGATTTTAAATTATGTCCAAATACTTCTAGTAAATTCAGGTTTATGTTTTAGGAAAAGATTTAATAAACAAGTTCAGGAAATAAGTTCAAGGGGAAAAAAAGTCCCCTTTGATCTGCACATATGCTACTGAGGGAGATAACTTCTCCTCTTTCCCTGCCTTGTTGAAAAGCTGTGTAACACTCAGGAAAGTTTCCAGGGAGCAGCTGAACCTGCAGGTTTCACTGTTCACTGCTGCACCCTCAGCTCTGTATTCCTGCTGTTGACTTCATTTTAGGTACTGGCAAACCTGCAGTTCTTTGGTCAGCCAGTTCATGCAGCTGAACTGAAAGCTCATTAGAAAAAAACAAACAACAAAAAACCAAACCAAAACTACAGTTCAGGAATCAGGAAAAGCACAGTTAGATCATTATTTTTAGTGGGTGTCAGGAGGATGGGACCAGTCTTTCTTCAGTGGTGCCCACTGACAGGAAAAGATGTAATGGACACAAACTTGAACATAAGACAGTCCTCCTCATGTTTAGATGAAACTTCCTTACTGTGAGGGTGACAGAGCACTGGAACAGGCTGCCCAGAGAGGTGGGGGAGTCTTCATCTCTGGAGACATTCAAAACCTCCCTGGTGGACCTGTTCATGTGTGACCTTCTCTAGGTGAACCTGCCTTGGCAGGGGGGTTGGACTAGATGATCTCTCAAGGTCCCTTCCAGCCCCTATCATTCTGTGCTTCTTTCTGTGATTTCTGAGTTGAGACCCAGTCTGGCATTGTAACAGCCAAGGCTCTCATCCATACTTGTTTTTTTTTTTTAAAAAAATAAATGACATTTCAGATTTGGAGTTTGTTTTTCAGTAGAGCCATCATCACCATGCCAGCCAGCTCCAAACAGCAGAACAAACCTCTCAATATCAGTAGAGACTGTACAGACACCATTTTGTATGCCTAAAGGTGAGTGCTTCCCAGAGGTTAGTTATGAGACAGTCTCCACTCCAGTGGTAGCAATGCCCCAGTGTGGGTCTAAATTATGTTATATAAAAAATAGTTGAATCAGTTTAGGTTGTTTTTTGAGCTCAGAATAACACATCGGTGCAACAGGCAGATGGAATTGTAGAGCTGTATTGGACTAGAGCTCGTATGGTGAAATATTAATAAAAATGATTTTAATCTACCGTGGATTGCCAAGAACCATTAGCTGGAGAGAAAGCTGTCACAAAGATGTGATGTAGTACAAGTGGTAGCTGGAATTGAGAATGCTAAACAAAATTACACGCGAAGCAGAACTGAAATGACAATTCTACGACGGTGTCTGTGTGTGTGCAACTCAAATTGAAGGTTATGGATGAAAGTCAAAACAACAGATGTAGGACTGGCGTAATTATTGTGCTGTGCAAACTCTTCATTCAGCTGAGCCTTCCGGAGTACCACGGGTAATGAAGTTTAGATGCTCTTACTTAATTTCAGGCTGCACGCTCATATCGGTCGATTCCTCTCGGCAATGCTGCCAAGCCTCGCTGAGTCTTAAAGGAGAGCATCAGGCTTTAGGAAGGTGAGGTGTTGGATGTGAATGACCTCAGGGGATCCAGATGGATTTAGAGGGGTTTTTGAAGTGTAGAAGGAAGGTAGAATGATAGGGTGTCTCATGATTCACGGGGATGAGACATGGTGAGGTGCGCACAACCCTCAGCTGAGGAGGGAAATTTGACCGTGTGTGTATCTGAGGCCAGCACCTGAGTGAGACGCAGTTGAGCAAGGTGTCCCTCCTTTGCTACTCAGAGTCAGTGCTCTGCTGTAATGCCCTGAGATTCCTATTTAGCATGGACTGTGAAGAATTGGATACATGAGGAATATTGGAGCCCTTTATGGTTCTTGTGCTACTAAGCCTTGACAGACACTGGGTTAAACTCTACTCCATTCCACGGTCTCCACTACCACCTTACCCATTTGTTTTATGATAATCCTAGACAATGTGTAAAACTCTTTCCAGCTCTTGATAAGTTTTTTGATTACTGAGAAGTTAAGTTTGTACCAGTCCATTTATGCTGAGCAGTTATTATTTGGCTTTTGGAGACAGAGTAATGTTCCAGAAAAGCATAAGCCAGTCTGAATTTCAGGATTTCTGCTTTGGCCAACTAAATCAACTCTGGATCTAGGCTCAGATCCACACACTTGTGCATAATGATGGCTACGAGGGAACACTGTATGTCAAGGACTGTAAACAATACTGCAAACAATGGATATACTGGAAGTTGGATATATTGATATATTGCAATTGCTATCTCATCATTTTATGACAATAATATTGACATAACATTATGAACTAATTTTATATGCAACCATCACTTGCCCCTCAAGTGATATGAGAAATAACAGAACTAAATTTAAAATGTTTTGAAGCAGAAACACTAAAATATTGATGAAGGGTTAAAAAGATGTTTTGGAATGGTTGGAAGAGCACTTTGCAAAGGTCACTGGTACATTTTGGTTTAAAAGTAACTTGCTCTTTTTGAGGACAAGGAAGAGTGGAGTTGTGGCTAGTGTTTAAGTGAGCTCTCAATTTACATTTGAAAATTGTATAGCTACAGCTGTCTGGGAACTGGCTGGCTTTGTGTGTCTATGTGTTTTTAAATGGTAAACGGGAAAACACTTTGGACCATTCGTTTTTGGGCCACTGTGAAATAGAGCTGCTTATGGCAGACAGTAATTTCTAGAGGCAATGTATTTTTCTTCAGTACCAATTGACTTAGCCTATAAAACTTAAAACTTGAAGAACTGGTCCTGTTCTAGTCATCCTTGTCACATTTTCTTCCCTGGTATAATTTAGATTTGTAGCCTAGCTGCAGTAGTAGGGCTTCTATTTCTCTTCTGTTTCAAGAAGTGTGAATGTCCTCTAAAATGTGATTAAGTGGGTTTCCCGTGCAAGAAGTAAGAGGATTTGTTACATCTATTTTGTTTGGAGGAAGTAGTAGTCCTGGCAAGTAATTCTTCCTAAAGTAAGACCTTGGGAAATGAGACGCAGTGAGTTATTAGACCTCATGTTTGGCTACAGTGATGTAAAAGAACTCTACAGGGCAGAGCAAGTTCAGATATTTCTGCCCTCAGCTCCTCCTAGGTGCTAAATTCCCTTATGTTCATCAGCATTCACTCAAAGTGAGAGGCTGCCAGTTTTGATAGAAATAACCAGAAACCCGACGTGAAGGGTGAGGAGACTGTAGCGGAGCTGTTGTAATGACTGCTGAAATCAGAATGAAGGCTGGATGACATTGATGCCTAGATGGTAAACACTAGCAGGTCAGAATCTGAGTGCTCCTGTACCCTAGGAAATTGCAGTTATATTGAGGAGAAAGAAGAAAGAGAGAGAGAGAAGAAAAAAAAAAAAAGCCTGAAACTTGCCTGTCAAGTTGGATTTCTCTTACTTATGTTTACTCTTTCACTGTTGTCTCTTCAGCTTTCCCTTTAGTTTTCCTCAGTGTTTCCTTCCGAGCCTTGACAAGAGAGGCAATACTGTGTTGATGCATTAGGGGAGAATAAGAAATTTAGGAAAGTATTCTGTGGAAATGGTTGTCAGCACAACTTTTCTGGTGTTCTTCTAGACTTTTAGTTACAATATCAGGTACTGGAAGTTCCTTTCTAGCTCTTACCTCATAATTTAATCTATGAGTTTAGTCCATAGTTGTTCCTTTTCTCATTCACTCTGACTTCTCTTTCACACTTGGATTCTTCCATGAAAGAAAAATCAGCAGTGCTCTTCTTCCCACAAGGGGTTGTCCTGCATGTGTTTGTCTTTGGTGACATGTGTCAATCTTTTGGCCGTGACAATCCCTATTGTTTCAGCAGTCTGGCTCTAAATAAAATACTTGGATAAAAATCTTAAAAATAAGAAGCCAGATGCAATATGGGGCTGCCGAAGGAATAAGTGGATTTGAAAACGGTTACTTCATGCCACTGCCTGCTCATTTGCCCAGCTTAGTTTTAGGAAAAGGCATCTATTCCCAGTGGCATTCACGTGCATATTTCGGTGCTTTACTGAGTCAGAGTTTCAGTGACCTGGTTTTAAATTATACTAAATTATAGAAGTTACTCACACATGGCTGTGGAGCGTAAATCACCTTTTTGAGATGTGAACCTTGTAATATAAACAAGACTAAACTCCAGAGGGAAGAAAAGCCACATTCCTTTTCCACATTTTAGATACAGGTTTGTACTGCAGCTAGGACTTCCTCTTCCAATAAAAAACCCTGCAGTGAGTTCAAGTATATATATATATTTATATATTTCTTTTTTTCTCTAATATGGTCTTGGTGATTTGGAGAACCTGGAATTCATTCTCTTCATCTCACTTGAAAACTTACAGATACTGCTTGTGGTGGAATGGCACAGGCCTGCAGGCCAGGAGACCTGAACATGGGGGTTTTGCCTCTTGTAGGTGAAAGAAATATCCTTCCACGTCAGGCTTTTTTTTCCAGAGTGGAAGCAGATTTGAAATCAAAATGACATTCTTGGAAATTTCTTTCCTTGAAACAGTCTCTTGAGGCTATCTCTGCTTGTCTGAGTAATGAGCCATGAGTTGCACCAGAGTTGTAAGGACTACCCTGAGTGTTTCACTGAAGGGGTTTGGGGTTAATAACATGCTCAGAATGGAACCAGTGTATACTTGATTCACAGTGTTGCCAGTCAAGGATCATCCCATCCCAATAGCTGCCTTTTATGTTAAAAAAATGACTACAAAGCAGTTCTTCTTCTTTGACTCTGACTTTTTCCAGTTAACCAAAATAACTACTTGGAAATCCTTATCAACAAAATGAATCTCATTCTCACATAATGCAGGCTTCTATTAGAAAGCTGTAGTCATGTGTCTTTTCTTACTCAAGGCTGATGATTCTGCAAGTATAGACAAGATGAATGTGCACCATTCTCTCTGGGATTCTGCGTATTCCTTTTTTCTCACAGCTCCTTCACTTCTAGGATGGACACTAGATTAATCAGAGCAGTCCTGCCATTCACACTTGGTCATTCCTGGAGACATAACCTTGGCTAGTAATTAATTATGCTCTGAATTTGTTAATGAATTCAGGTTCAGGACGTCTTTATACTCCTCATTCATATCACATGCTAGACCTACACCCAAGTCAAACATTGTCTTTAGTAGGCTGATATTCATGTCATGCTTGGAAAGATGGCTGAATTCTTTGACGCTGTGATCCTGTAAGGTTAGGATCCCTATCAGCTTCTGGACTAATGGCAAATAATACCAGAACTCTCAGCAGCTGATAAGATCGATGCTTTCTGTGCTTTTTATTATCAAATATCTCCATATTGTGTAAGGTAAATATTCTCATTTTTCAAAAGAGCAAACTGAAGAACAGCAGTGATGTCATTTGCAATAGAGTCCAGGCAGTGGAGTAACACCTTTCTGGCTGTCTCAGGCCAGGAAGTCACACTTCAATCCTTGTTCCCCCTTTGTTTGGTGAAGGAATTCTCTGTGCTAACTGGTGCATTGGTGCAGAAGAATCAGCACTAAACCTGTCCTCATTTTCTGCCCACCATCTACTCGGGGAGCAAGCAGTCTGGCAGGAAAAGCTTTGCTTCTAACTGCAAGCAGACTGAAGCCTTCACAGAAGAATTAATGCGTTTTTGTTCTTTTGTGAGAGTTTATCTCACTTTTCTACCTATGAATATAAGCATTAGTTGGGAAAAATGAAAGATTTTCTTATTGATAAGCCCTGAAATAAAATGGAATTAAATCTTTGCTGGAAATTATCATATACATAGGATTCTCTCTTCATAGAAAATGGCACATTTGTTGTATTAAACATCTAGAAAATAAAACAATAATGATAAAATAATAAAATAAAACATTTTCCTAGGGAATAATGGTATCAAGTTATTCTTTATCCGTGTAGTTTATTTATGTATTATGTAGAAAATAAATCCTTTTAAAGGCTATTGTGAGGAATAATTAAATAAGTGAAAAGAAGTGCCACCATTAAAAGTAATCAGCAGAGTTTTCCATCGGTCGTGGCCAGATCCAGAACCTGTTGAAGTCAATGAAATGCTTTACACTCATTTAAATTGGCTTCGTATAATCATAGAATCACATAGCTGTTCTGGGTGGAAGAGACTTTTAAGATCATCAAGTCATCCTTCTTTGGACACGCTCCAGCACCTCGATGTCCTTCTTGTAGTGAGGGGCCCAAAACTGATCCCAGTATTTGAGGTGCAGCCTCACCAGTGCTGTGTACAGTGGGGCAATTTCATCCCTCGTCCTGCTGGCCACACTGTTTCTGAAACAAGCCAGGCCAAACTTTGGTCTTCTTGAGAATGCTGCATGAAGGCTGTTGTATAGTTTTTCCCTACCCTATCATATAGTACATAAAATATTCAGAAGTTTGAGCTAGAACCAACTCAGTCTCACTGTGAGTTATGCCTTAAAGCCAGATTTTGAATGTATGTAGATGCCTGAAGATTAGCTAAAGAACCTATTGGGCTTTTCCTGCATGATCAGAAGGACTGTAGGGCTGTGCAGGGAAAGCTGGCTGTACACTCACAATTGGGCTCCTAGATAAGTGCCCATTTGATTTTAAAAAGGATATTTAGTCATTAAGTCACTGAGGTGCCTTTGTGAATGCTACCCAGAAAAAATGTCTGGGCTATCTCTTAGATTAGCAGTAACTGCAATATGCAAACTTCAGTCCAGCTAGGGCCCCTGTCTCAGCCCTGAGTGGTCAGCAATGACTCTGGGATATATGGCTATAAAGTAATATGGTTTATAAATCTAAACCAGAAATGCTGTTCTATTTTTTTTAATACAATTATAATGCTGAATCAATTAAGTTTTAAGAAAAAGATAAACAAAATGGTTTAAAAGATCTCGGAAAACGGTTGTGAAAATGTGTTAAGGAAGCTGTTAGTGTCATGATATAATAGCAAAATTGCTGATATATGCTATGATATAATAATATACTAGCTGATATATGACACAGAATAAATTGTTTTTTTCTTCACAATAGTTTTCACTCATGGTACTGATGGTACTGGAAACACACCTACAAAGTCAGTGCAACTTAGAAGTTACGTAAATCTCAATTTTAACTTGGCCTGCAAAATGTCCTGGGGAAAATCTGTATCAACTTTAAGAAGTGAGCAAAAAAGATAATGTTGCTTGTACATCTGGGGTGGTATTTGAAGGTTTCTAGAAGTGCTTTGTTGGCTGGGAGAAAATTTGGATTTAGTGAAGCCAGGGCATGTAATACAATGCTTCCATCTGCAGAAACTACATTTGTGTGTTATTAGATATTCCCAAAAGGCTCCTGGGTATAAAGTTTAAAGTTAAATAGTGAGTCAGTGTAAAAGCAATGTAATCTTTAAAACTGTGGAATGAGGAATGAAAGCTGTCAAAGGGCCAAGACAAATGCAGCTCCCTTTTGGTAGTCATTTTCAGGCATATTCTAGGACTTTTGTATGCTATCTTCAACCCATAATTTATGAGATGCAGCTTAATTTCCTTTATTTTCTATTGTCGACCTGTGCACCTAAAATATGTGGAATTTGCTACAATCAAATTAATGACTCGGGCAACATTAAAGGCTATATAGCATTGAAATGCTTTGTATGTCAAGAGCAGTCGATTACTAGCACTGTTTGTATTTTCTGAAATGCTTTCTGAAATTACTTTATTCTTAGGAGAAACTTTTACAATGGAAGCCTTTCTCTTTCAGTAACCAGGCAAACCTGCGTTGTACCCAGTAAAACCAGCAACTAATGCAGTGTAGTTTACAAAGGTGATGCACACGTACAATGTCAGGCATATGATGAAGGTATGAAATCATACACACTCGTTTTATTGTGCTGAGACATTTCTGAAAGCAGAGTCATTCACTGCACAGCCTGATCAATGAAACAGAGGCTCTCTTGCCACCCTCTCGGATGTGTAATCTTCAAACTAAGCAAGCAGTAGGAACAGCACTGCAACCCCCAGCTACCCACAAAGGGCAGCCTGTCTGCTTGAAAGGTGAGTTAAAAGGGATGAATTCCGTACACAAACTTGATGTTACCTGTTAGCATTCATCGGCAATAACTGTGTATAAACACAGCATAGTAACTGGGAAAGTGAATACAAATCACCTCCGCTAGAGACTAGTCATTACACCTCAGAGGTAAGGAACAGAACTACTTTTATGCCAGTTTCTCTCTTATCTTTTTTTTTTCCTTTTCTTTGAGGAAGGGAAAATGAGAGAAGATGACGTTCAGTAAATGTGGAACTAAATATGCAGTGACTGTTAGCTGGAAAAAAAGCAACCAACTCTAGTCCCCTGCTGTCAAATGTATATAGTATGTTTTACTGTTGTCGGTATAAACAACTGCCTGGTCAAGTTTATTGAAAACAGGTTTAAAGCCTCACATAAACCTTCTGTTTCTCATGTGCAGACACTTAAATTAATCTTAAAGGATCCTGCTGAAATCTCAATCATTTATTTTTTAGCAGCCGAACAGCTTGTTGACTGATGGCTGCTGAAACTTCTGGAGTGAACAGTAAATGGCTTGGATTAAGAACTGGCTAAAAAGATTACAAAATAACCAGGCAAGTCTTTATTAATGTCAAGGGGAACAGAGTAGAGTGCCCAGATAGAGCTGTGGACGTTGCCAGAGTCCCACCTAGCTACCAGTAGCCTCTGTGGGCTTTTCCACTTCAGGGATGGCAGTGAGTTACCCATAGTTTGAGAGCATTTTGGCTGGGAAAAATCCAATATCTTACTCCTACAGAATCTGAGCATCCAGTGTGTTATTTAAACCTGTAATTTAATCTGAGATGTATCTGATTTCTAGCCGTAATCAAGCAACAGAAATGCAAGTGCCTTTTGTCTTTTCAGTACCCATTATCCATGAGGAAACTGAGAAGGGCCAATCTTACGGAAAATTATCTTGTGAATTATGGGGATGGACTTGTAATTAAAGCACAGGCTTTTTTTTTATCTGCCTAAACCAGAGGATATAGCTCCTTTTATGCACGACTTTCTTACACAAGGCACAAGAGCAAACACAATATTTGGGTTTAGCAGTGGCTGACAATATTGCTGCTTGTGGCTGTGCTGCAGTTATCTTTAGACTTTATAGCAGAAATGACCTACCCAAAATGTTCTTCCCTAGGTAGACTGAACTGTGTTGACAGGCATCACTAAAAGCTACAGTGTGATGCAGTTATTGCTTGGCTGTGTGAAGTAACATCACAGAATGCTTTAGAACAGCAAGTGAAATACTTAGTTAAAATTCCAGAGGAAATGCTTACTTCAGACATAATGTACTTAGAGACTTAGCTAAACTTTGATTTTTTTTTTTATTGTAAAAAATGCTCTAAAATCTTTAATAACTTCAAAGGTTGAGGGCTTCAGTTTTACAGTAGCAAAATGCTTACTGAGCCTTTTTGCAGGATGACTTCAAAAGTAAGAGTACAACTTGCTTTGATCAGAGACATCTTCTTAATTATATTATGGTTCTAGTTAAGTCTGCATTGCCTTGATAACTGCAACTGGCAAATTTTACCCTTACATTCCTCTGTCACACTATATAGAATAGTCACTTTCCATATATAACTCATGAGTTAAGAAATTATCTCCTACATTGCTTGGCCTGGCCTCTGATTTCTGAATAGAAGATTAAGGTTTTCAGTATATTGATGGAAAGCTTTCAATTCCTACACATCCTGGCAGAAAACATGAAGGGAAAAACTTCCCTTCCTAGGTGTTGTGTGTCTGGGTCAACCACTTCAAATTTCTGAAACCTGCAAATTTTAGAACTTTCCCACCCCCCTCACCTTAATAACTAACAACTATGCTCAGGTCTAGCAGGTCATGATCATATTCACCATCAATGAATTACACCTACATGAGAAGGGAGAAACTGAAGCGTGCCGAGAACAAGAGAACCAAAGACTGCTATTATGCAATTTAATGCCCCTTGCTGGGACTAAATATCTGCCAAGGGGCTGCCTGCTTTTATAATCCTTAAAAAAATCAGATACTTCACCTTTTATGAATGTAGGGTTAGGCAAAAAAATACGCTGCTGAACTATTGGTCTCTACCTTGCTACAAGTCTTCTTCAGGTGAGACTGAAGGCAATGAAAGAATTTAGGATTGGGTCCAAAGTATCACAGATTCTCATGTAAATTATGAGGGTCAGATAATTTGCATGTATTAGCACACGTCTGTCTAGGATGTCATCTCTTCTGTTGACAGTTTCCTAAACTGTCCACATGGAACCTTGTCACTCTTTTTCCTGCCCTAGCCTGTTGCTGTGTTTCTACCTACCCTGTCCAGTCCATTCCTCCCTTGTTCCTTCCCTTCTAAAGTCTATTCTATTTTTCTATTTTCTTCAGTCTTTTTTCCCTATGTTGTTTTTCCTTCTCCCTGTCACTGTCAAGTCTTTCTAACTTGCTGTCGTTTCCAATTCTTCCGAGCTTTTTTCATACAAATTACACAGCTCACTCTTTTCTTCACTACCAAAGCTACAGAAACATAGGAGGAGGAGTTCCTCTTTTCTTGTGTCTTGAGAATGATGTTAAATTACTCGTGGCAATTATGCAATTACAGTAAAAAAGGCTTCTTTAGTTCAGGTTAGAAGTTGCATATTCAAAGCATTTTATTGTCAGGCTGTACCAAAAGCCTCAACTCTTCACATGGGAACTAAAGTTTTGGAAACTTCTATCTGAAGCAAATTTTGGAGGATTTTCACACCGTGACACTGCAGTGATACTTGCCCACCACCAAATCTCAATTTCTTACTCTCTAGCTTTATAGTGTTAAACATTTTAAACGAAATTTTCTTCTTCTTTTTGTTTTTTTTTTTTTTAAATACTGAATGATTATTTATTTGCATCGTTGTTGAAATTGGCTCATCTGTTTAAACTGATACTTTCTAAAAGCTTTCAGCCTTAGGCACAGCACCCAGGAGCACAGGCAATTCCTAGCAATGGTCAGCACTAGCGAAGTATATAAACAAGTAGAATAGGTCTTCTTGTGGGAGAGTTTGAGCATGCTGACTGTAAGAGCTCTGTACTGTCAGCTCCATGTGTAAGAGACAAAACAGAGAGTCTGGCTTTCTTGAGAGGTACCTTGGGAAAGACCTGCTCATCTCCTGAGGCAGTTCACATGCACACGATTTCTGGGCATGTTTCCAAACAGTGGAGTAAATGCTACTCCACAAGCCCGGGCAGGATTGAAAAAACTTGCTCTGTAGCCCCAGTGCTCTCAGAGAAATAAGCAAAAATGGTAGAGTGAGCTTGTGATTTATATCCTCTTTACAGATCCCAGAGATTACTGTCTCCAGCTGCTCATCGCCACCTCTTTGGAGTTCACAACCTCTGCTGATTTGCCACTGGTAGGTATAAGTGGGGGGTTAGATCGGCTGGCTCCCCGATAGAGCAAATCTGAAGGGGGAAAAAAAAATCAAAAAGCTGGAGAAACTTAGTTTGTTGTTGGTTTTCTTAATGGTTTTGTTTGTTTTGTTTTGTTTGTTTTACAGTTTTTGGTGTTTGTGCTTGTTTGTTTTGTTTGTTTTGTTTGTTTGTTGTTTGTTTGTTTGTTTTTTATCCTGGAAGGACATCAGCAGAGTTACTATATTTTGGTGTAAAGGCCATTTTACTACCAGTTGGATTTACAGAATTTTCTCTCACAGAAATGTTAATGTTACACAGTTCAAATGCTCGTAGATAAAGCACTCGGTATTCCTAAACTCGCGTCTCCAGCACCAAATCAATATGAGCCAGTGGTTTTCTGCCTAGCCCTTTATTGATTTACCTTAATCTAAATGTAATGATTCTCTCTAGTAACGGTAATCCCTCAGGAATGCCATGACTCCCTTGATGAGAGATGACATAATAATCCTCATTACCTTCTCTTTGTTGTTTGTTTTGTGGCATGGCTACAGTTCATAGGGAGTGTGTGATTGTATGTTCCACGAAGAGCACGCCTTACTCCTTTAGTTTGAACTTAGTGACATCATCATTAAGAAGATTAGTTAATTAACTTCTAAAACTTTTTATGTAGCTAATCTGTAATTTTATACGTTTGTGGCATAAGGAATTTTCAGGTTTTTAGTATTCGTGAACTGAATAAGAATAGTTTCTAGAAAGAGAGGAGTATGGTGTGTCATTATGGACAGGGAATGACTGCATAAGAGTATATTTTGCCTTCTAAGAAGTAGATCTCTGGAGAAAAAGGTATCTCAAGCCTAACTGAAACCTAGTCATGGTATGTCTGTAAAGAAGGTGTCCATGACTTTTATATTGTCATGGAGTTTTGTCAGGTGTGCTCTGTTTACGTACAAAAGACTTGCCCTGATCCCTGTTAGCTCTGTAAACATCTCCTAAGATCTGAAAACCCAAGTGGATACTTTCCTTTTCAATCTTCCTGCTATTAGTAAAGCACCGCAGGTTAAACTGCCCCATCATTTAAATTGTTTGCTCCCATTTCTTTCTTTCTTAAAAGACACCTTTGGATAGACTTGTCCAAACCTATTAATTTTCAGTGGGATTTGCACCAGGTGTCTGCGAGGACAGTCTGGCCTGCAGCAGCTGACAGCACATGACAACACGAATACTGAACGCATGACCTGAACATCTGGGGTTTTACTGTTCCTCACGGAATAGAAGGTCTTTTGCAGTACCACAAATCAATGTGACTGTCACTGATTCCATACAACTGAATTGATTTAATACAAATGTAATGAACATGCAGTTACTGTAACCAGAAAGATCATCTTCCTTTTCTAGATTAATTTCCTGCCAGGAGAAGATTTCTATGTACTGATTTTGGTGTTTTGGCTACTCCAGTTTTAAACTCCCAAAGCAACAAGGAATCCATTTTTTGCTATTTAAAGGCTATTTCATTTCAGTAGCTTCTACTAGGGGGAATTTGCAGCTTACCTATTTCTTAACTTTACATTAGCCAAACTTGTTCATGTAAAAGGAAATAACAAGCTAAAGAAACTTTAATTCTCTGTTCTCAGCTCAAATTACTGTTAAAACACAGCAGTTTGGTGTCCCTGGGTGCTTACAGGAATCAAACTTCTTTAAGAAGTATGGAACATCTACGAACTGTATTTGGCTATGTTTTATTCTCTTTAATCCCATTTAGTGCATTCACTTAAAATACATCTTGCTGAGAAAATGACTTTTGATCCAAGGCTGGCTTAGCATCTTTTGGGACTGCCTAATCAGACACCCTGAGACATATTTTGCATTAAACTCTAGTAATGCAATTGTGCTATGGGTGCCTGAATTCCTACCTGGGAAACACTGACTATTTCAAATACAGTTACCATTCAGGGGCTGGTTTGTGCCCTGCAGGTTTTAATGGGAGAAGGAAAAGAGGGTGGTAATTAGTGCTTGCAGCATCAGCTCTGCTAGAGGAGGGGTTAACACCTGTGTGACTATGGCAGCTGTGTAGCTGAGGGCTTTTTTTGGAAGAGGAGGTTTAAATTCTTCCTGCCTAGGTGAGGTGCTCTTCCCGCAGTGGCTGCCTGGAGAGAGAGTTCTTCTGCCCCAGCCCTACTTTAGTTGCTTAAGAATAGTAAGTGAAATAAATCAGAATTTGGAGTTGCAGGTAAGACTGAGAATGATTTTGCCTTTTCCTGTTCTGAGAGGTGCTGCGTATGTGTGCATACTTAAAGTTTTGAGGTGAAATCCCTTGGGGGATTGCCAACACTGACTATGTGTTGGTCTGGGCCTCCCCAGCTCCCCTGGGGTTCACTGGTTGGTGTCTGCCTGGGCACTTCTGCTCCTCTGAGGTTGGCTCGAGGGATAGGCAAGTACATTTGTCACTGTCTCCTCTACTTAGTTTTGCCTAGCTGAGCCGTCCTGACAGCAGCTTAGAGATGTTGCCTAAACCTTGATAGAGGGAGCTAATGGGGTTACCTGAGGGACTAACTGGTTTTGCTGGCCTGTGTGCTGCATTTAGCGTTTGCTGGCTTGGGCACAGGGAAATGTGGGTGCATTCTGCTGCTGCAGCTTTCTTGGTCTGTCTGTGGTGAGGGTGAGCTAGAGCTTAACCCTCGAGTTGAGGTGAATCTTATTACTAAGGTCTACATTAATCTTTCTGACAAGTGTGCTGTATACCTCAGTGCGTTTCTACTGGATCCAAATGAATTATTTTTCCTATGGACAGTAATCTGCTTTAAATATAGCAAGCACCTACACAGCACATGAAGAGACAAGCAGGAACTTAGGCCAGCATGCTTCAACTATGTATTAGTGGGATAGTTCTTGCCAAAAAGCTAGCTCAGCAAATAGGAAAGGAATTGTTTTGCCAATCCTATACTGGATCTGTCTACCCTTATTATACATATGAAGTTGAATAAGTCATAAATCAGGAGCAAGTAAATTGTACCAAGGCAGAAAGCCAGTCAATCATTTCTAATCATCATGTTATGCCTGACAGTATCTTTAACAACTGCTTCTGTTAGGATGGGGATGAAGGGAAACTTCCTAGCACAGTATCTCCCAGCTGCTGTGCTTTTAGCAGCCTGATAAGATGATACCATGTTTGAAAGATAAACATCTGATTTATGGGTGGGTTTTATTTTTTAAAAAAGAACAAGTAAATCTGACAAATGTGGTAGTTGGTTTGAGAGAGATTTGGGAACAAAGCATGTGGTAGAAAAACATTTGTTAGGCTTCACAGAAGCAGAAAATCAATTTGCCTCCTACAAGAGTGGTTGTTATCTCTGGTGTGCATATGTCAGTCCATCATTTCTTTGGCCTCTCTGTTAAAGATATTATCTCCTTTAATGAAATTTAATTCATTTTCCCAAATGATCTCAAAGTCAAGGATTATGTAAAATACACACTAAATGCACTTCTGTTTTATGTTAGAGAAGATTGCTCTCATTCTGCTAGTATAAAGGGCCTACCAGTGAGCGTATTTTATGGACTGTATAGAGAAACAAAGATCAGTAAATCAAAAGGCACATATTCCTTTTGCCTTTTCTCTCTACTTCTCCCATAATCTACTTTCTCACGGTGACCCTCCCCTTTGGAATAATATGCTTTTTAACATATGCCAAGTCTCCTCTTTCTTCTTCAGAAACAATCTTAAAACCTGGCAGCAAATGTTTCCAGTCTTAATAGCAATATACCTTTTCTGAAATCATTGCTTCATTAGGCACCTGGTTCTTTGCCTACAGTTCTGTATGGAATTTTACCTTCAGTGAAATGCTGTACCAGCTATTGGGTTTTTGTGTGAAGTGTGAGAAAGGATTATTTCCCTTCCCACTGAAATGAGGTGACTTCAAGGAATAGATTACAACTACTATTTAATGGAGCTCAGCAGTACTGAAAAAATCTGTAGATGAGATCAACATTGAACTGGGAAAGAGGCTTAAATAGATACAGTAAAAGCTTGTATTTGACTAGCAAATGAGTGAACTTTCCTGTTATTAAGATAAATAGCATCGGATTTTAACCAAAGAAATCTGAATGTAAAGATAGTTAAAATTCTAATGTCTTTGAATCTAATTGTTCTATTCTTAACAGCTTTGCTATGGTCAGGATCTCATCCAGCTCTCAAATAGCACTAAGCCCTAAGAGTGGGCAGTGGAGTAGAGGTGCTTCAACTGACTGTTGACATGCAATTTACAGAGATGAAATAGTGGCTTCGGTTGCAGGACTGGAGACTTTATAACGAATTCTCCAGCAGCAAGTTCCTATCTGGTTTTCCTTCCCAAGATGTGATCGCAGCTGGTTATTCTTCAGCCTTGGATGCTGGGGCCTTGTTTGTATGTTGATTGTTCAACTGGATGGAGACACTAGATATGGAAATATTTAGAAGTTAAACTATGAAGGAAAATTCAGTCTGTATGAAGAGCTTTTCTTCATCAGTACTGCAGGGATTGTGTACTATTGTATGAGATTTAGGTCAAATCATAGTGCCATATGAACATAGAATTTTTAATATGGAAGGAGAAAGAAACTAGTTCTCTGTGACAATTTTACTGGAATATTTATCATTAAGTTGGAAAAAGAGAACTACGTTCTCTCTGCCTTCTTTCTATTGATCTTACTGAAAAGAGATGCACATTTCCCTATTAATCCACCTCCTCTTCAGGACTATGCTTAATGAAGCTTACAGGAATCCCATGGGATGGTTTATTGAAGAACACAATACTCCTGGGTTGTTTTTTTCAGGCTTCAGTTTTGTTTACCACATAGCCAATTCTGGCTTATTTAGGTAAACACAGAGTTAAAACAGGAAAGGAGGAAATGGCCCTCCTGCATATCAAACTGGCTTTAAAAAATACAACAGAGTAAATACGTATTTAAATGCTTTGGTGATTAACCCTCTGTATAATCTGTGACATCTTAATCTCACGAGAGAGTTGTGCAATGACTGGTTTCTAGATTGTCAAATTTACCCTGAAGACACATCACTTTAAAAATTTGCAGTAAGAGCTGAATCAGCAGCTGTCTAGCTTGAAAGGCAGAGTGAACAGCGTTTTTTTATCCCCACAAACAAACTGGTTGAAGATCATCATTATCTTCTCAGGCTTATTTATTTGACCAAATCAATTAGCACTTTTTGCCTTGCTCTTTCCTCTGTCACTCTTTTTTGCATAGATTAGCAGTTGTGGACAAAGGCATTGTCTGGCTTCTTCCCAGAGAAGGGTGCTCCTCGACATCATTGCAATTAAAAACATTGCTCATAGTTATGTAAACAGATTCTGGAGATTGCTGGTGAGTTTTCCAGTACTAGTTTTGACTTCTCAGTTTGATAAACTTGCTCACTGGAGGTGGGGGGAAAAAAAAATACTGCACTAAATCCCTGGTAAATCATACATTTCTGTGAAACGGTGTGGTTGACAAATCCATTTGATTGTCAGTCACCTCTAGGAACAATGTTTTTAAAACAAGATGGCTATTTATAGAGTTTTGTCTATCTTCAGCTGTTTGGCCTATCTGTAAAGGGTCTCACGTCTTTTCTCTACACCACTACTTGCACTACACTGTGGCCAAAACTGGTTCTGAAAAACACAGCATGCGCATCATTCCACACTCTGTTACAACCTCGATTTTATTTATTTATTTATTTGTTTGTTCCCCACACCATTCTCCTTCATTTATCTTTGTTTCTGGTGTTGTTGCTGCTGTGTGTTCCTCCTCAGGCTCCTGCTGGGCCACCTCTCGCCTTGCCCTGCAGAGCAAGGCCCAAGCTGTGATGGTGCCATGTTGGCCTTTGCCTAGAAAAGTCAGTTCCAGGCCCAGATACACGCAGATGTCGTGGTGAGGAGTATGGTGTGAAAGCACAGAAACCTGCCCGAGTGTTGAGGGGCGTCCCTGCGGCCTGGGTATGCCCAGGGGGTGACAGGGCTGCCTCCGGCCTGAGGCTGGCGGAGGAGACGCGCTGAGGGAAGGAGCGGGAGGTGGGATGGCCTGGAGAAAGCAGGAAGGGAAAGCGAGAAGTGTCCCCGATGGTGTTTGGCAGCCCTTCTACGCTTGTCTGTCTCATCTGGAGAGCTGTGAACTCCAGGGGTGTCTGTCGCATCTGGAGAGGCGTGCGCCCCAGGGCCGGGGGTCGCGCGCGGCCCCCCCCGTGCTGCTGTTGAAGATGGCTGTGGAAACCATACCCCGCCTCAGCCCGCTGCCTGTGACACGTCTCACAGCCAGCAGAGTGTCAGCTGGCAGCACGGCTCCCTCGGGGACGTGTGCTGTGAGTAGGTGTGAGGCCTGGGATGGAGGGCTCGTTTCCTAAGCGGGGTCCTCCGCGTCACCGCCACGACAGCCCTGACGCGCGCCACGGCCGAGAGGGAAGCTGGGGAGCCCTCGGGGAGGGCAGCGGGCACAACTCTGCTGAGAGCGCCGATGAGGGAAGCTGCCAGGGTAAGTTTATCTTGGACATGTCCTTTAGATAACTCTTTTTTTTGTTTTTTAAGTGTACAGAATACACACCTTCTGTAGGTGAAAGCAGCACTGAAATCCATACCCAGGGTTTTTTGATTATTTTTTTGCCTGCCACCTTGCTAAAAAAGAAATAATTCTAAAGCAAAATCCTGAAAGTGGTGCTTTAGTTTAAGCTCATGAGTACTTCATCATGGAATATTTAATATTGCTTGAGCAACTGTCAGAAAACAAGAATAGCCTGGAGAGCAATATATTCTTTGGTCATCATTTCAGATTATATAGGTAATTTAAGAAGAACCCCCTCAATGCTTTAATAAACTTCAGGTTTTTTACATGTTGTCACAATATGAACATATCTTTCTGAGTGAAAACAAAATGCCTTTTATTATCAGTTTCAATTGAGAGCAGTAATTTGTTTTGTTATCATGTCAAAATGTTAATATACTCCTTTGTTTCCTGTATACAGGTGGTGTTTTTAGTCTGGATTTAGTTTCCAAACTTGTCTCTTGAATTTTTTATTATTATCTAAACATATAGGTTACATTAAATTACTGTTTGTACCAGGTAAGACTCTTTGAAACATTGTTTGGGTGTAACTGCATGACCTTAAAAGTTAGGACTACTATTTATGATACCACCAGGTAAAATAAAAGAAGACAAGATACTTAATTATTGTCTGCCTGAGTTATACTGCTGGGATCACCAGAGAGATAATAAATTTCATTAATTTGTGTTAACTCCAGCCATCTTATGGTCGTTCTATTTTAATTGTGGTTGCTAGCTTGCAGACAACCCACCTTTTGTAATTCTGGCCTTAGGTTGTTGTTACATGCTCTTTAAGGCAATCTTGAACTGAATTCTTCCAAATATTGATGATCCCCATCCTTGTGTTGAAAAATGTCATAGAGTTCTGAGCAGCAAAAACACACATGGCAGTCTTCTCTCTTGAAAATCTATCGAACTGAAGCTCTCCTTGTTAGTACAGGCTGATAATCTTGTCTATACATTTTAGGAGGAATCTTACTGCCTGACCTCATATATCATAAGGGAAGATTTTGCAGGTAGCTCCAGTGTGATGCCCATCATTAAAAATGATCGTTGATCTCCAATCTTCAGTTTTTGATCTGAAGATATGGAGAGCGTTGGAAGCCTGCCACATATCTTGATAAACTGTTATAAAGGTTAATTACACATTGGTTGACTATTTCATTTTCTGGACTGAAGAGTCTAGCTTCTGTGACAAGGGGAGAGATTCCTGTATAAAGAATGGTCCAGTGAGAACATTCTTGGGGCCAGAGTTCATTGTGGTAAAGCCTTTCTTCTGGGATGAAGTCAGGCAGGGCACCTATGAGAGGCATGCAGCAGGTAATGTAAGTCTGATGAGAAAGACCACAAGAAGCTGAGACATGCAGACTGGACGTGAGGGTAGATTCAGTATGATCCTTTTTTAGGATATTTCTCCATTTTAATTTGATTAGAATTTGTACTATGCACTTCTGCAGAAACTGCCTTGATCAAGAAACGCAACGCGTGGTCTAAGACTGGAGCTCTGTGAACTCTGTTCTTCAGACTAACAGTGCAGATCTGAACAGCTTGAATGCTGCATGAGCTAGAACGTGGTTTGAATTGACAGTGTTGATGATCATCTCTTAGCAGCTTTCTGCAGTGTGATAGGACATAACCTCCTCTGCCAAATGAGGCATTATCCTGTTCACAGATAGACTGGAAAAGGAGTTCCTAGTGAACAGAAATAAGAAACTACAGCTAAAAGGGCAAACCTATCGTACTGAGTCCAGCGACTTGGAAATTACTCTGCAACTGCAACCCTCATTTGAGATGGTGGCAGAGTTACAGTAGCTGAGTAGTGCTGCCCAAACACTTTGCCTGTGCAGGCCAGATATAGGCTGGATGCCTTAGGGACAGCTGAGGAGGGGCATCACTTCAACAGGTTAACATGCAGTGTCTGTCCTGCTCTGGTTGGTCTGACCACAGCCTTTGCTGCTTGTTGTGCTGGGCAGTACCAGCTTGTCCAGGAGCAGCTCTTCAGCTTAGTAGCCAGAGCCTGTCTTGTGCTTGAACAGTGCCTACTCGTGAAATTGTTTGAACAAATGTTGCTTTTATCTATGTCTTTTATGTCTTTTATTTAGAGTTAAGGAGGTTTCTTTTCTTGCACTCCCATCCTACATGAATGAAACTGCAGTATCTACAAGTGCTTCCATATTCTACAGTTTTGCATAGGTGGGATAGTGAGCATAGTGGTATATTGATATAAGTCTGACAGTGTTATGACCCTTTTGGTGAGAAAATTTGAAACTTAACATCATTGCTGAGTTTCAGATTTTTCAAATGTAGACCAGACCTAAATACTGTACTTATAAAAGGGGAGTTGATATCTATAAAGGCTCTGCTCAGGTTGATTCAGAATGGCTTTAAAATATCTTTTGGTTTTTTGCCTTGATGGTTTTATTGTTTTCAACACTGAAATATGGATGCTGTGCAAAAGAAAGCATGGGTTTGGGAAAAAGTTAATTTGCAGTTGTGAACTATTTGGTTTGAACTTAAGTAGAAATGGGGTCAAGAGTGTGAATCTCTTCTGTGAACACTGCAAGCCTGCTGAAGTGTACCCCGTGTTTGATGAACACCCAGGAGTTTTATACTCCATAGCTAGAAAAAGTCACTCATTTGGGAAATACTTGCATTTAAACAAACAATGCTGCTGCTTGGACCACGTACCAGCTCACTACTGCTCCACAGCCAGGGATCTATCTTCCTCTCTGCTTGTGTTCATGTAAAACAGTTCCCCCTCTACAGTGGCAGTTACTTTGTGGTGGTTTAAAAGGCTGTGTAAGATGTGGTGCAGTGGTTGTTAAGGCCTTGTGCAATCCAAATTTAGAAAAACTTTTCTGACAGTGGGTTTCAAAGTCTACAGTTATTTTTCTGCTTTAAAAAGGAATCACCGAGTCCTGCGAAAACAACCTGACAAGGCATGGAAAATTTGAGGCACGCTTTAAAAGAGAAAGCAAAATGCCTTCTGGCATTTTACTATATAGAAATGCCTATTCAGTTTGTATGCAGTTGCAACTCTTGTTGACTCTAATAGGAGTTGGATTTATTTATACGTCAGGACTTCTATAGTTCAATAGTTTCAGAGATACCAAAGCATATGAAGCAATCACATGTGTTTTGAACTTACCGTGAGGTTTGAAAACTTGTTTTCTTCATAGTGCCCCATTTGCAACCAGAAGATTTAAACTTTCAAACCTGAAATTCGCAGTCTAAAGATAAGCTTCTGTTCTCCTCCTGTCTCATTCTCTTGTGAATACATGGTTTGGGTTTCTATAAAAGAAAAACATCTAGCCTCACTAGGTGGATACTGAGGTTGATAGCGTGTTTAAACTTAAGTTTGAACAAGTAGAAGCATATAGCTACAAGGTGCAGACACTTGTACCATTGCTTTTCTTGGTATGGAAGGTTTCTGAATCTTAAGGTCATATACTAAAATTTTCCCATGTTCCAGTGGAAAACCCATTTCTTCCCCATCCCACAGAATCAGCGATCCAGTTCAATACCCCTGCGATAATCAGGGACATCTTCCGCTAGATCTGGTTGCCCAGAGCCCCATCCAACTGACCTGGAATGTTTCCAGGGATGCAGCATCTATCACCCTTCTGGGCAATCTGTTCCAGTGTGTCATGGCTTTTGTTGTAAAAAAAAAAAAAAAAAAGTCTTCCTTCTATCTAGTCTGAATCTACAGTCTTGTAGTTTCAAACCATTACCCCTTGTCCTGTTGCAACACGCCCTACTAAATGATGACTTTTGCCCAGCTTGGCAGATATTGTGCCATTCATTTATGGGTGTGAGCCATGGTGCATTCTAAAATTTAGTAGAGCTCTTTTGATTTTGACCCAGCAAGAAATTAGCTCTTAGTTTCTGGGGTCTTCTCTCATTTGATTTTCAGGCAAAGAATACAAAAACAAAAGCCATAAGTCTACAGCTTTCTTCAGCTTTTCAGAGTGCAAGTGAAATGAAAGCATTTTCTTCCAAGTGTTATATCTGGAAGTAGAGGTGTGAGCTTCATTTTGAATGTTCTTAAAGTCCTGTGCTTATCAAATGTACTGGGTAGAACTCCACAGACAGGCATTCTGCAGGTGACCATGTTTTGGGGGAACCAATGTGGGGATGGAAGCAATCCATCTTTAAAGTACTTTTGAAACATCTGTTATTAAGATACAGAAGCAATGCTTCCAAACACTAGGAGAGGGTAATTGTTGTAAAGAATGCTATAGTGCCATGTACTTCAACCCGAGATCTCGAATCTCACTGAAATGCAAGTGATCACAGAGGCATTAAAATATTATCTGTGAAATGTTTGCCAAAAAACTAAAGTGCTGACAGGCTTTGCTGGAATCTGACTCCTGTGATTGTTAGCACTTGCTGGCATCAAAAGCTACAGATTGCTAGAAATTGCCAGCAATCTTTTAACACTAAAACTTTTAACACTAAAATTACAGTTCTGTGTACCAAATGTCTTCTGTTTAGCTTAGTGATAGATACTGTACTGGTCACGTTCCCAGCAAAGGATGGGGACCGCAACTCTTCTAAGGCAAGTCAAAGCAACTAGACTTGTCCCTCCCCTCTCCTCTCCCTTTCCCTCCTCCAGTTTTAAGGTTTCAACAATAAGTGTCCTGAAAAGAAAGCACATTACTTGCCCTTGCTATTTGAGAATGCCTTCAGCTTCCCAAATGTTTTGGAATCTTGTTGATACAGGAATGGGCAATGGTAATTTTAAATATGCTTTTAATTGAAAAGAGGTATCATGCTGTAACACTACCACCTTTTCAAACTAATAGAAAACCATCAAGGAGCGAGGGGGGGGGGAAATTAGGAATATGCATCAGATGAACTGCCTTAGACAGGTATGTATAGCTTCAGACATTCCAGTCCATCTCAGGAAATAAATACAGTATATTTCTGGTCAGGATCTGGTATTTTGATAGGACAAGATGAAATGGCCTCAAGCTGCACCAGGGGAGCTCTAGATTGGACATTAGGAAAAACTTCTTCACAGAAAAGGTTGTAAAGCCCTGGAACAGGCTGCCCAGGCAAGCGGGGGAGTCCCCATCCCTGGAGGGATTTAAAAGATGTGTAGATGTAGTGCTTGAGGACATGGTTTAGTGGTAGGCAGTGCTGGGTTAACAGTTGAAATTGATGATCTTGAAGGTCTTTTCCAGCCTAAAGGATTCTATGATTCTATAAAGATTATGGCAGAATACAGTATTTTTTGCAGGACTCTTACTAGTCATATATGACAATGAATTTTTCTCTTTTATGTGGCCCTCTAGGTACTGCAGTTAACAGAGCTCTGAAAGTGCTCCTGGTCTTTGCTGTGTTCCTCCTTCGCTCTTGGTCCTTCTTGAATTCTGTAGTTTTACAGACACTTCTGCCCACAGTGATTTGTAGCTGGTATAAGGAAAAGGTACTTTATAAATCTATGTTGTTCAGCACAGCTGTAGCACATAGGATACATTTTTGTCTGTGTAGTTTCTTGATACCTTAACTCCATTGTGCCTGGACTTTCGAGAGTATTGTGAAAATAGAGGACTTGTAGTCATTTTTAAGTCGATTTGTACATACCCACATTGTTCCTCCCCTTTGCCCTACTATACCCAGCCCCACGATCCTCTTTCCCAACTGCTGCCGTTTCTCTCCGTATTCCCCATCTCACAGATCCTTACTGTAGTAGCAGTGCCTCTGGCAATATTTCTCCTGTTGTCTGGCTTTAATAACACCACAGCTTCCCTGGAGTGCAGTCTCGCAGTGCTGACTCCTGCTGAGCTCCGTGTGCCAAGGTCACTCGGCCCCCCTGCCTCCAGCCTTCCCTGCTTGGGGAGACGCGGCATTGTGCACGACTGGAAACGTGCCCCTAACCCAGACAGGGGGATTCAGCTCAGCCTGCTCTGTACATCACCAACACTGAGCTGTTTTGCAGGCAGCATTTAGGGCTGGCTCCCGAAATTCCTCTTTAGAGGACAGCAGACCTTATTAGAGTGCTGAAGGAACTGGAATTGACTTTTGTGCCAAAAAGTTCTTCACTGGTCACAGGAACCATCAATGTATAAATTTGCTTCACTTAAGCACTGTTTCATCAGTGATTTTAGGCCAACATGGACTGCTTTTGCAACAGGATTAAGAATTCTAATTCTTTTAGGAAGGAATTTGGTTTCTAGAAGGGACACTGAATTTCTGTTACAGAATGCCACCTCTTTTTTTTGAATGGCTGTCAAATGGACAAAGATGTATAATGTCAAATTAATGTTTGTGTGTTTACACGTGGGAAATACTTTTATACAGTTTGCTCTTGCCTTTCCATTCAGAAGCTAGTGCTGTAGCTTGCAGTGGCATGGATTTAAACAATGCTTCATGTTAAAAATGCATATTGCTAGTTGAGTTTAGCAAGGACTGCCTTGAGTTGAAATGGTTTTTAGCCCAGAAGGGCAGAATCTGGGAGGTAGTTAACTCCTGGTGTATTCCCAAGAGATAAAAATGCCTCAGTTGCCCTGATGTAATTACAACCTCCTCCCCCACTTCATCAAGCCTTGTCCCCTGTAAGTGTGGGATAAAGCATCACAATGCTAGTAGTGTACTCTCTACTCTTTTGGACAGGAGGAGATTATAAAAATTTGCTGGAAGGTTTTCACTGTGGATCTTCCAGTGGAAACCAGTTGTTCAAAACTGCAGATACTGTTATGAAGTTAACAAAATCATTTGACCACGCTGATGATCAGGGGCTTAAAGGCATTAAACCAGTGACCTGGCAAAAATGACTGGTGTCAGATAAAGGCATGCCTCCATTAACAGAGCTGGGGCCTTTTAACAGCTTTGAGATGAAATCTATGTGTTAAAAGAATGGTAAAAAGGACTGTTCAGAGAACAGAGTAGCCAAAGTCATTTGCAAAGAGAAACAGTGTGATATTTTCACATACAGATTTTGATTGTTGTCATATGCTAATCTAGGGACACAGCAGCAAAGAAATGAAAGCTGGAGGGAAATAAATTCCCAACCTCCTTTTTTTTGAAGAAAAACTGTAATTCTCTATTACATATTTGGGTAATAGGAAACCCATCTCAAGGTTTTGGATGTTTGCATCGATCTGAAGCCTCATTTAAGGTATTCCCAGCAAAAGTGTCATCCTGAGAACTGTACATCTTGGTAAAGGGGATGCATTCTGGAATCTGCATATTCCCTAAGACCATTTGGTGCTCTGATACTGCTTGTCTCCTGGATCATACCTGTTCATCAGATATTTATATAAAGAACTCTTCACCACCTAGTCGTGATTAAGTAGAAACTGGACTTCTGTATGTTAAATTCTGCAATTCAAAAAAACATTGTGGGAAGGTGAACTTTTTTTTTTTACCATATTAGCTGATCTGTTTTGTTAAACAGTCCAAGAAACTGGTAATTGTGAAACACGTCTGCCTCAGTACATCAGCCTGACTTCCCAAATCCTCTGGCATGCAATATTGTGAACTAGCTTTTTGAGGACAGAAGGTAGTCAACTTGCATTTGTTTCCAGATTGACTGTGTCACAGGCTGTGTCAGGTAGGGTCTGTCAGGGTTGTTTGCTCACAGGCAGCACTGTATCAATGTGACAGCACGACTCCAAATCTCCAGGCTGATACTGTGATGCTTTGCAGACCTGAGCATTGCAGGAAGAGCCATCTCCAATTCCACACACTACCTATTTGATTTGCATGGGATTTTGCTCCTGTCTAATGTCCACGGGGGTTTTTTGGATGATTTTGCTCCTCACCAATGGCTGTATCTTGTAGCTCTCTGTGTATTTTAAGGCAGTGACTGTCAGAGCACTACTTCTTCCTTTCCATTTAAAATATCCTGTAAGTTTTAAGTGGTAATTACTACTGCATTAGACATCTTCTCTGCTCCAAGGAAAGTTCACACCAATTAGATATTAATGATTATATGTAAAATTAAAGCCACTAGTCTCTATCTAGAAAATGCCAACTGTGATAAGTCTATTATTGCAAGCAGAGGAGGAATAGCAATTCAGATTTGTAGTGCTTAAATGCCAACATCATTTGCCTGACCCTTTGTCCAGTTTCTACTATTCAACAATGCTGTAGCAGAATATGAAGTCTTGGACAACCCCTGCAATAAACAACAGAGGCAATTATCATGGTGTTAATGGTTAATGAATGACCTCGCTGACAGAAGCAGGCATTGCAGTTAAACACAGCAAGGTTGTTCTTCTGTTTGTTAAAACACGGGGTAGATTCAGGTCCTTTGTTTTATTTAAACCACCCTGTCTCTAAAACACTGTAGAAGTGAGAAGCAGAACTCCAAAGCAATATTAATAGTGTGGAGGATAGAAAAGCAATTGAATAGTTTTCTCAAATGCCAGCTGCAGTGCTGTGTTTAGTTCACTGGGTGTAAGGTAAACAGAAGAGTAGCAGTCCTGGGAGTTTTTGAGGAAAACATCTTTTTTCATTGTGCTTGAGTGAAGCTGACTTTTCTAAGCTTTTCATTATGTACTCATATATATATTGTGTGCTTTTAATGCTTCAAAATGAGTTTCTTTAGAAACACAAATTTATAATATGTAAAAGATTACATGGGATAGGGATGCTGTAGTTGACACAGGTTAATAAGACATTTTTTGAAGCAGTTTTTTCCCATGAAACTTGGCAACTGACTTTTTATCCTCATTAAAAATATGACTTTTTTTTCTCATGTAGCTCTACTTGCCAGTAAAATTATTTTTGTTGTTGAGCAATGTACAAGTGTAACCAGATGAATTCATTAATGAAAAGAGGAAAAATATTTTCAAATTATAACTTTACTATCAAAATAAAAGCTAGTGACTCTTTTAAACCCATATAAAATCCCCATTGTGTAAATTGTCTCCTGTACTATTCTGGTAGAAGATTTTCCTGCTTATTATGTGCCAGGCTCTGTTACTGGACAATAACCTACCACTTGTGTTATGTGACAGGCTCTCTTCCTAGACAATAACCTACCACCTGTATCTTACTGCACAAAACCTTATGTAGAGACATGTTCTTTCAGGGAACATTGCAGCTGGAGCTTGGGTTACAGTTTACCATGGTAATCCTTCAGAGAAACCCACTGTCAAAAGGATGTATGTTAATTTGTTTATTTTGTTTAATTTTTATTTTAAAGGAATATTTTGAAATGTTTGTGTTTGTCACTGACGTGCTGAACAAGCACTATTCTAGCTTTAGCTTTAGAGGGAAAGCTTGCCATTCCATAGTCCTCCTTTAATGTTGCAATAAAAGTGAGATGATAATTCATTCAGAATCTCATCCAAACACCTGGTTAAATTGACTCCTTTCTTTTTTTTTTTTCTTCCCCTATGATTCAAGGCAAGTTTTAAAAGCTTCTCTCAATCTGCTTCTAAACTAGAGTCTGTAGAGTAAGAGGAGTGATTCCCACAGTATTCTAGAATCTTTTTAGGGCTTAAAATAGGAGTAAACCAAAAGGGGAAACAGCCACATAAGACAGTTTTGCTTTCTATAAAAACGACTGTGTAAACATTTTTCTAAGATTCTGAATTAGCAAAGTACCTGTTGTTCTTTAACACACCCTGTAGTCAAATGGTGTTGTTGTTGCCTTCAACCATCTCTTTATATTGCTAGAGTATACGTTGCATCTCTTCAAAAGGCATGCATTAGCATTTATTAATAGTAGTTGTCCCAAGAAGACTCTCACTGAGATACCATCTCTTGTCACAGAGTAAATCTGGAATGGAATGTTATAGAAAGGATTTTATACTTTTTTTTGTGTTGCTTGGTTGTTCCCCTTTAGATACCTGCCCCAAATATTTTAAAGTTCAATTCAAAGCATTCCATCTCCATACTCTTAAACTAGTAAATTCAGTTTGTAGCTTCATTTCTTATAGATTTATAAATTCCCCAGTTTTTTACTTATTAACTTACCGCCGTGGTTCTGCACAAGTTATTGCACGGAGGTTCACACTGATGTCTGCACTTGTGACTTTTAACTCCAGAGTTTGAGCTCCTTGAATCAGGCACCACACGCAAGTAAGATAACCCAGGTACCCAGAGAGCCCCCAGGATTCTTCCTCTGCCTCTTACACACCACCTACTCCACATGAATACTTTAGATTCAGTTTGTTCAGATGGAAGCTAAGCACGTGGACTCAGTTTTTATTTACCTTGAGAGTTTTGTTACAATCGTGGCAGAAATTATTTAACACCTAGGACAAACTGAATTAAAGTTGAAAAGCTATTTCATTTAAAGAAAAAAAAAGTTGCAGTGGTATGAGGCAAGGAATGTCAATAAAATGTGAATGGCTTGTGCAAATAGCGTAGCTGCTTTTAATTATGCAGACAAAATTCCAATAACTTGAAGAAATCTTTTATATAAGTTATAGAGTATGTTATTAATTTTATTCAGGCATACTTGAGGTGGTAGTTTCAGCAGCAAGGTGCCTTCTTTTACAAGCCTACTTGTGGTTACTCGACCTCAGACAAGATGCATATCTCTGTAAAATCACCCCCAGTGGCGTCGCAGGGCTGGCTTGGAGCTGACTCTGTCCATGGTGATGGTAGGGGCCAGGTGCTTGGTGGGGGGATTGGCCAAGGTGTCGGGATCCAGGGATCCAACTTTCCTTCCTCATTTCAGGGTGACCATGCCCAGGGGACACTGTCAGGGGCTGCTGGGGGTGAAGCACTTCTGCCAATTTGGATCCCATTAAGTGGGTGCTGAGCTCTTCGGAGTTTGACTTTGGGGATTTTCTGCCTTCCCTGCTCTACAGATGAGCAGCGTTTTCAGCCTGTTTTTCTGGGTCTCTTCTCCATGCTGGTTTCCTCCTCTAAGGCAGGCCTGTCTCTGGCTGTTTTATACCAATATGCTCTGAATGTGGCAGCATCTTTGAGCTCAAGTGGGTCCCCTACTCAATCTCTTGGTGCTGGTAATAAGTGGTCAAGCTCACTGGCCTCAAAATACTTCCAGTCCTGCATCATTGGAGTCCATTTTACAATTATCCCTGAACTGCATTTGCCTCGGAAGTAGAGCTTTGCTACTCCAAGAATAATTGCTGCTTCCAGTTTTAATGGGGAAAGGGCTGAGACACAGGAGGCTGCTGGATGTGGCATTTCCACCTTCTTTCACTATGTACCACTTCCGAAATGTAGCAATTAATGTAAAGAGCACTTGGGCACAATCTCTCCCTCTTCTTTGTGTGTGTGTTTTGTTGGGGCTTTTTGTTTGTTGTTTTTTGTGTGGGGGGGGTTTGTTTGTTGTTGGTTTTTTTGATTGTGTTTTGGGTTTTAGGTGTTTTTTGGTTGTTTTGTTTTGTTTTTCTGTTTTGTTTTTGGTTGGTTGGGATTTGGTTTTTGGTTTGGTTTTGGTTGGTTGAGATTTGTTTTTTGAGGTTTTTTTGTTTTGTTTTTCTGTTTTGGTTGGTTGGGATTTGTTTTTTCGTTTTTTGTTTCCTTTGCTTGTTTTGGTTTTTAAAGACATTAATAAAAGCACATTCAGGTTCTTGGCTTCTTTGGGGAGCCGAACAATTTGTGGAAAAACTTTTGCAATTTCTGTTGGCCACCTGCTCTCTTGGTCATAGATTAATAACACCTCACCAAGCATGAAAATATGCTGAGCCCATCTGCCTCTCCCCATACTGGGCTGGGGGGAAGGGTACATTGCAGTGTTGTCTTATCAACTCCAGAGCACAGCATCCCCTCCAGAACCATGGGATCGGTCCCCTGCAACCCAGCCCATCTGAGAGAGAGGATCTGTTCACACAGGGCCTTGGCAAGCAGTGCTCTTTATCTTGACTTCTTTTGCCAGAGTGCTGCAAAATCCTCTGTGCGTGTGTGTTTTTTAAGAGGGCTTATTGCTAATTAATATGCTATAGAGATTCTCATTGAAAGTCTTTGAATGAACTGCAGGGATGCTGCCTGTGTCCAGCTGACCATGTCTAACAGGACTACCTCTGGGTTATCTTTTCTTGCTTAATTCTGCAAAGTGCTAAAATACGTTTTCAACTTCAAACACAAAAGTGATTCTATTGAAATAAGTACCAAAATAAAAAAAAAATATAAAAAAATTTAAAAAAAACCCAACCAAGTGACCAAACAAACAAAAAAAACCCCAAAACCCCATTTCTTGGAGCCCAAATTCCACTAAGATACCTGTAACAAGAAAACTGTATGAACAAGTGGTGGCTTATATCCACACAGAAGATGTTGCTTTAAATAGTAATGATAATTAGTACCTTGGGGAGCCATCAGCCTCTTCTGTACTTCTGTAATACCCAGCTATACAATTAAGTGATCTTCTTTTCAGCTTGCTCCTCTCTTTTTCCAGAATTATCTGTTTAGGTCTTGCAATTCAGTCTGTGAAGCTTGACACTTGTGTTTGCATTAGTCAGCTTGAGCCTTTAATATACAGGTAGCTCGGTATGTGCAGAACAACTCAAGAGTATCAGTCCAAAAGCTTAAGCTCCTTGGGCAAAAGGCCCCTACCAAAGTACTTTGTTTTTTTCTAGACCAGATTGTGGCTGTGCCCTTATGAAAGGCAGAAGCTCTGTGTGCTCTCAGGCTTTTCCAAACCTGAACAGATAACAAACAGGATAATAATGCAGGAGCTATAATAATGATGGAGCTGTAATAATAATGAAGGATGTAAGTAAAAGTCAGATTCTCTGCACACTCAAGTTGAACTATGAAGTTGAAAGAACACATCTACTGTTTTGGAATGAAGCAATTGCCTGCTCTTTCAGAAGGCTGTAGCCCCTGTGGCTTTTCCCTCATGTCAATAATGAAAGTCTCTTTTTCTTTCCCCTTTTATTTATTTATTTTTTTATTTTAATTAAAAAAACCAACTTCTTTTAAATGAAAAAAGAAAATTGCAGTTAACACAGTGAATTAGAATCCAGCCAATATAGTTTGTAGATACTAGAGGGACCATGAAGGGCTTTACTAATCTTTCCCACTGCACACCCCAGCTTTTCAAACTGTTTCTGTTTGGAATTTAATGCTCAAACTTGTGGTCAAATGAGCATCTGGAAGCAAGCACTGTCTGTGGTTCTATGCCACAGTGACTGCTTATTTCCAAAGATTTTCCTGCTGTTCTGAAAATTCTGGAAAGGGAGAAAAATATTTTTTTGGAGGGGGAGAAAAAGAAACATTTTGCTTGATTTAAAATGATGGCTTGATGTTTTTATTTGTGGGAACAAAGTTAGAAAGTACTCGTATTCCTCTGCAACAAACCTTTTGTAAAATAGAAATATTGTAATAGTAGCAGAGCTGAAGGGCCCAGTTAGCAAGGAAATGCTGGGGACATATTCACATGTCTACTCTTACTTACATTTGCTATGCAGCTTCTTTTATGGGCAGGGGAGAAAAGACATGACTCACTTATGGGGAACTTCACCTGGGAGAAAAGAAGGTGATTGAAAGAAAAGAAGCTCGGTTACAAGTAACAGGAGTTTGAAGTCCATTTTTAGACACGTGCCATTGTTCAGTTTAGAATGGGATGCCAAAAATTCATTTTCACCCCATTTTCACAAAATGCTTGAAACATTTGCAAAATAGAATTCTAAAAAACTCCGAACAACTGGTTGCTTCAAAGGTTTCTATTATGCAGTGTTTTATTATGCTTTGATAAATCCTCTTCTGATATTTAGTCCCTTTTATGTGCTGGCTTGTCCAAACATGAGTCATTCTGAAATGTTTGTGTTCCAGGAAGGCAGGAGCTGCTCTCCCTTTAGAAAAGATCATCAGAAGAGAATATTGATCGATTTGTGAAGGTGAGAACAATCTTATCCAGAGTATCCTCCTCAAATAGTTTTCAAATCCAGGGAATTCATTCTTATATGGAAATGAAAAATGCATGGAAATGATTTTTGCAGTCGCTCCTCTTTTGCTGGCTCCTTCTCAGGAGCGTTCCCCCCACCTCCCCAGGCTGGGATCTCATTTCACAACCAAAGGCAGGCAGCAACTAGGCTGAGGCTGATACCAGGTTTGATAGTCTTTTGTGTATCTTACTGTTCCTGTCTTAACTTTCATAACATGAACCAATCATACGGGTCAAAGAAAATAGGTTAAATGCATGACAGAACTAGCTGAAGGTTGGTCTGATGAAATAGATTTCTGCCGGGAATAGGACGCTAATGAAATGTCAAACTCTTAAAATTAAAAAAAAAAAGTAATTAATTAGCAAATTTAACTTTACTTTTACAGTCGAAGAAAAATTAAAATGTTCTTTTTTTTTCCCTCAAAATGGAGCAATGAAGTGCCAGTGGAAATATTATAACCTTAATGAAAGAAGTGATTGGTTGAAAAAAATAGAAATATTGGCATTGTATAATTTGGGATTAAACTGTTTCAAAGGCTCAGAAATGAGCACTGGATGAAAATTATTGTTGGCCTCTTTTTTTGTCTTTTATGAACGCAGCTGATACAGGTAAAAGGCTAGATAGCTGTTAAAAATAGTAGTAGTAGGCTCAGTGTTGATATATATTAAGCTGTATGTCTCCCTTCCTACCCAGCACACTCTCTAGTCTTTCTCTAAGTATAAAAGTTCAAAGGCTACATAATTCATATTCTTAATCAGTGTTGCAGAGTAGAAAGGACACAGGTCTGAGAGTTTTGTTAACTCAGTCCTGTGTTTGCCCTGCCACCGACCAAGAATTACAGAGGAATAGTTCTGTTGCCACTGAGGGACACAGTTGTTCCTTTTCTCTCCACTCTTTGACTTCTGCTCCTCTTTTCCCTTCTGCTTTACAGACTGTGCCTTCTTCACCTTAAACAGGTGACACCTTCACCTGGCACCAAAATGCCTTCCTAGCAGTCCATGAGACCAGGTATGTTTTGGGTTTGCTTTCAAACCTCTTCCAGGTGACTCTCTGGGGCTGGTAAAACTGTGAAGTAGAAATTAGATTTAGTTTAAAGTAACTTTTCGCTGCCTTGCAACACTTAAAGGCTGTTTTATCCCCACACAGGCTAAAATACTCTCATTTGACATAATTTTCACTGTTGGGCAGATCACAGGCGAAGCTGCTTGTTCAGTCTCAAACTGCTATAATTCTGCTGCTGGCAGCAGCTATTTACCACACCTCCTTCAAGGTGGGAATTAGGTTTCCAGCCTCAGCCTACCTAGAAACTCAGCTTTTGTTGCTGTGATCAAACACCACAAACATTCCTTTTTCTAGGCTTACAGGATGTAGATCCTCATTCATCTCAGAGGGTCTTTCGCTTTGGCCTTTGTGTCGAGATCATTCTACAACTTTGATTTGTTAATATTATAGATTGTCTATCATGTGTACTTTAATTATTATGATTTATGAAATCAAGGCTTTTAAATTAGAACAGCATACCTGATGAAAGCAGTTATGCAACAGAATCCATGAAGATGTCCAGTGTCTGCTTAGAGGCTTGTATTTCACAAATGGGCTCTGGTGTGTTGATATTTTGGTCTAGAACTGGCTGGCTACCCTTGGATGAGTCTACAGATATCTGCAAGCTTTCTGAATATCTCCCAAATACATAGGTTGTCAGATCCATCAGCTTTTCATTCTTGGTCTATCTTCTTGGCCCACATATTTTTTTATCAGTGCAAAATCACTAAAAATTTTTAGCCTCTAGTATATTTACTTTTGAACCAGTCTGTGTATAGCAGCACATTTTGCAACTAGGTGAAGATCTTGTGGGTTTTTTTACTTTAAAATTAATGCTCTTCCAACCTAATTTCACTGGCTTTCTTACTGCGGATCGACAGGCAGTTGACAATTCCCTGTACAGTTTCCCATTGCAAGGTTTTCCTACATAGAAAGAAGCTCTCTGCTTTGTTTTGCAGCAGTGTTTTCCACAGAGATCTGTCATCCCTTAAAGCTATCTGTGCTGACCAATGTTATGATAAATTTATTGTGACTTTTGTTCTGCTCTCAGTACCCATGGCCTTTTCTTGTTTGTGTAACCGTAGCTTAACCATCAGTTTGGCACTGTTTACCTGCTGTGCTCCTACATGCACTGTGCTAAGGTGACACAAAAATAGATCTGCATCATCATAAAAGGGGAGTTCATCTCGAGTCTGGTCTAAAGAATGCTTTAATTACTGTAGTTTGTGTAAAATTACTGTGGGGATTAAATGCTGGAAAGAATGAAAGATACATGCTTGCTTACTCTCACAAAGAAATGGTGTTGAATTAATACTTGAATTGAAGCAAGAATTGTATAATCTCATCCTCAGGGTCAGAATCTGGTATTCCTAACAACACTGATGATGAGCTGCCTTTAGGGAAACTGTAGAATGAAGTACTGTTCACTGTAAGGAAGAGTTGCAGAGCATTTCCCCAAATACTAAAGGTAAACTAGGATTTCACATGTATTAATCTGACACATAATTGTCTTATTTTTAGGGAAATCTGTTTCTATTGCAGTTTATAGGTGGAGGAGAAGGCCAGCAAAGCACTCAGTAGACTCTCTGCCATTTTCTGAATTGTTGCCAATAATTGTGTCTCTCTTTTGAAATGATCTACTAGTAATTCAAACTGATGAGAGCATGAGATGTGCCAAATGATTTGGCAAAATACCAGGTATCTCTGAACATGACAGTTCCTGCTGACCTTCTGTATCAAATGACATAATGTGCTGTGACTGACATTGTGTAACATTAAGCAGCATGTATGAAAGTGAAAAATACAGTGACTTCAAGGCCAGGGTAGTGAGAAAAATACATTTTTGGTGGATGTCTACTTAGGAAGAAATCTTGCTGGTTTTGGAATGTCGTTTTGGTCTAGTATTGGAGGACACAATGGATTTTGTGGCTGGAAATTAGCCTTGGCTCTGATCAGCTAGAAGATGCTGTTGAAGATATGATGGTAAATTATAGGGTAAACAGATGAATCTACTTAAGGTCTGCTTTCTTCTGGATAGAGAGAGAGAAGGAAATGAAATTTCCTTTAATAGACTGAATCAAATTATTAAAGAAAAACATAATGACATTAGCTATTATCAGAGACTGGTCCTATTCTGGCCTCAGAATTTCATGCTTTAACTTTAAATAATCAGTTCCAAGTAATGACATTTAAATCTCCTTTCTCTCACCTGTTAGTACCTTGCCCCATGCACTGATCTCACTGACATGAACCAAGCTGTTCTCAGAGCAGGGGGACAAAGGGTGACAGTCTGATCTCCACAGAGATGCATGTGCTGGCTCTAAACCGAAGAGTATTTATAATTATGAATAGGCAAAAGCTTACCTGTGAAAACAGGCCGATGGAAATGCACTACCAGCTTGCCAGATTGCCTTAAGAAGTGGTTAATTGTCTCTGTAAAATACATGGTGCATCTGGTTCATATTTTCATTCTTCATGTGGTTAAAGAAAAAGGATGAGTAGAAGCTGCAAAGCTAACAGGACCTTACAGCCTTAGATTCAGATCAAGAGTCTGTGGAAATGGATGAAAATCTGTGACCTAAAACTTACGAAGTCAACTTAAAAGTTTAAGACTCATAGTTTTGTTGTGCAAGAAACTTAAATGATTGAGTGTAGTATTAATATGCTACTGCTAATGTAATTTGTGTTTCTAACTTTGATTTTTCAGTAGTTCAAAGAAACCCCTGGTTTTGCATAGTGTTTGGTTTGGTTTGGTTTATTTGTAGTTTTTGTTTGAGCAAAACCCTCAGGAAATTACAAGTCCTACAAGAGGAATTCAGGCAGCATTAGTTTAGAAACAGTCACGATTTCTGTTTCCTGCACTTGTTTAGGGGCTATGTTGTAGTACAAGGCAGTGATAATGATATTTCACCTTGACTTCAGTGCCAATCCAACTGCCCTCCTTGAAAAACAGGAGTGGAGCCCAGCCCCTCTCCAGTGCTGCCCTGTCTCTTTCAGTACTTACCTGGGTGTTCTGCTGCATTTTGGCTGCTACAATTTGAGATCTGAATAGAGCACCAAATGAAAGGGAAATTGTACCTTGGTCTCATTCTCCAGGAAGGGAGTAGAGTCTACATTTCAGCTCAGCTCAGTAAGATTAGACTGTTGCCCAAGAGATTCCTCAGGGGAATGGGAGCAGTTGAGAGAGTCTAAATGAGGCAGGAAGGGACACTGTCATCTACGTCAAAAAAATGCCCTACATTGGCAGTGAGAACAGAAGTGAGCTGTGTGATACCAGTTCACTGCTGTTATCCACCTCTCATTTCTCTTATTGGATACCCTAGCTGGCACTTCAAGAACCAGGACACCACCTGAACTCTGTCATGCCCGGGCTTAGACTAACATAGGCCTATACTTGAGCACAGGCTTTCTCACCACTCACTCTTGTGTAGCAGAAATGTTTACACTCTTGTTTTTTGCCAGTACTTGCAGCTCTGGGGATATTTTTGCTGATATATTGGATTTATAGTTAGCTCTCCACAACTATGTGAAAGGATGGAGTGAGGTGGGTGTTGGTCTCTTCTCCCAGGTCACCAGTGATAGGACAAGGGGAAATGGGCTCAAGTTCTGTCAGGGGAGGTTTAGGTTGGATATTAGGAAAAATTTTTTTACTGCAGAGTGGTGAGGCCTTGGAACAAGCTGCCCAGGGAGGGGGTGGAGTCACCATCCCTGGAGGTGTTTAATAAACATCTAAATGTGTCTCTTCAGGACATGGTTTAGTGTTCCTGATAATATTTAGTAGATGGTTGGACTTGATGATCTCTAAGGTCATTTCCAACCTTAATGATTCTATTCTATTATTATTAGCTTAGTAAAATGAAACCGCCATGGATGTGAAAGCTTTGATCTGAAAACATGATGAGGTGGCAGAAAACTTGTACTATCACACTGTTTTACCAGAAAACTATTCTCATAATTAATTTCAGGTAATACATATTCTGATAAGGCCTCTCATGCACTCACCATGTGCATATATAGGCTGATGAGAATGAAAGCATTGTTAGCATAGTATTCATGCTATAGAAAATTATAGCTCCCAACTTCAAGAGGAGAGACAGGACTGTCAATCAACATCACTTTCACTGAAGAGGACAATTCTGACTGGTTGTTCTGAGGTGACCCTGGTAGGCAGCTAAGCCTCACCCAACCCCTCGCTCACTCCCCCTCTGCCCCTCAGTGGGTTGGGGGAGATAATTAAAAGGATACACGTGAGAAAACGTGAGGGCTGAGAGAGAGCTTAATAGGTAAAGCAAAAGCTGTGCGCCCAAGCAAAGCAAAATTACAATTGATTCACATCTTCTTCTGGGAAGGTAGATGTTTAGCCTTTTCCAGTAAAGAAGGGCTTCCTTGGGAATACTAAGGCTGTAATGCTGAATGTCCTGCCCTTCTTCATTCCACCGCCTTTAATTGCCAGCACAACATCATATGGTATGAAACATCCCTTTGGTCAGCTGGGGACAGCTGTCTCCCTGTGTCCCCTCCCAGCTTCTTGTGCACCTCCATCCTACTTGGTTGCACAGCAGCGTGAGAAACAGCAAAGAGTGTGATGCTGTGTAAGTACTGACCAGCAACAGCTAAAACATCCCTGTTTATTCGTGTTGTTTTGGTCACAACTCTAAAACATAGCACCATATGGGCTACTATGAAGAAAATGAACTCTCTCTCAGTCAAAATTAGTCCATCAGTGATTTGCTAAACTTGTGTCACTCAGCAAGTGACCAATGAATCACCAATGCAATTGCAGCTTGTCATGGTTGGGGTTGGAAAGGATCTTTAAAGGCCATCTAGCCCAACTTCTCTGCAGTAAGCAGGGAGATCTTGAAATGAGAGTTGCTCAGAGCACCATTCAACCTGATCTTGAACATCTCCAGGAATGAGGCATCCACCACCTCTCTGGGCAACCTGTTCCAGTGTGTAACCACCCTCGTGGCAAAACATTTCTTCCTTATCTCTAGTCTCAATCTACACTCTTTTACTTCAAAACCTTTACCCTTTGACCTGTTGTAACAGGCCTTCCTAAAAAGACTGTCCCTGTCTTTCTTACAGAACCCCTTACAGTACTTAAAGTACTGAATCTTGTTTTGTGTGTTTTGTGATTTGTTTTGATGCCCAGAAGGATGTGTGCATGTGTGAATATGGAGCCAAATAACCAGGGAAAAGGAATCACATATCTTATTATGAGCAGTCTTCTGAAATGGAATACTAATATTTGATGAAAGTTAATCAGTATTAATGTGATTTACATGTTTGCTCTCCAACATTACTTCCACTCTTTGTAACACTGTTTTCCTCTTTAATTGGTTTTTAAAATCTCAAATTTCCACAACCAGTCCCATCTTTCATCACTGGCCCAAATTTAACCAAGAAGTTGCCTATAACTTTGCTGTTTTACTAGCATATTAGTTTTAATGAGTTATGATTTCCCATTTCCTACCCACACTTTCTTCTTACTGCTTCCAGGACTATCTTCCTCTGTAGACAGAATAACTTCTAGAACTATACATAGAGATGATTTTTTTTTTTTCCTGTGACTGTTTTTGCACAATGTGTATGCCTCTAAGCCAATGCTAGTTACACAGTAATGTGTAGCTTTAGAATCTCCTCAGGTGTATGTAAGGTGCATACAGGTGGAACATGACATATCAAGTTGACTCTGCATAGATTGAAGTCAATGAGGATAACTCTTGGATGCAGAATTACTCATCCACTTAATTTTATGGAAGATTGAAATCTAAAATTACAGTAATTACTTTAAGCTTTTCTTTTTGTGTCACATAATGTTGAGCAGGGTGAAGTTAATTTTTGGGATGAATAAGCTTAGCTTCTAATGGGTGGAATGTGGTGGGAAGGGATAGTTTTTGAACCTAGATAATGTAAATGGACCCAGAGTTTTAGAGGGTTTCTTTAGAAGAACTGGGAACCTTACTTGAGAAATTTGCATTTTAGTGTTGTTTTTTTACTGTAGCTGCAGTAGAAGTTTCTGTTTGATTGTAAGGAGATAACCATGTTAGGAAGCTGCTTACCAGACTTTGCCAGAGCTCACTCATCAGATTTTCTGTGCAGTCAGCATGGTTTCAAGTGTCACAAGTGCCAGAAAGCATATCAACTCAGTCTGAGTTTGTAAAATTACAAAGTATTATAAAGCCTTTTTTTTTCCAGACACAAGTAAATGCAGAAATTCAGTTTAGTCCATAGTCTGTAGCATCAGTCATTGAGTAGGAAGGCAACAGCTCTGAGCTGCACAGAGAAAAGTTGCTTTTGACATCTAGCTTTGAGCACCTGACTGCTGGAGATGTGAGTCAGGGCTGCCATCACCATGGTGGGGACACTGCTGAACTCCAGTAATCATTTCCTTGTCTCTGTATTACTGTGGGGCAGGGAGGTTACTACAGAAAGCCTTGGTTTAGTTAGACTATGGACCCTCTCCACTCCTTTGTTCAGCACCCTAGTAAAGATGTCTATAGGCTACGTGCATCCTGGCATGGCACTGGCAGAAACTGGAAATATTATCAATGCAAATGAAGTCTGAAATGGACAAAGTGTGATAATGTTAGCTTACAAAAACTAAGGCATAATCTATTACAGTCATAGGTATAAACAAAACTCTCTTATTTTTCAATTAGGGAAAGGGAATTTACTGCTTTTACTGTCCAGGCTGAACCAACACTCAGGTGAATTTTCTTTCTTGGCAGTTATTAGGCCATAGCAACGATGAATTCAAGCCAAACAATCAACAGTTCCTGGTTTAGGGTTTTATTTCTTAATTTTAGTTTTAATTTTTCTCGTGCTTAGTGATCTTGGCCAGCTAAAGCTTTATGTCCCATTTAATTCTGAGTCAAGGACTGGGCTCAGTCATGCCTGTGAACACTTGTCAGCTTTCCAACCATGCATCTTCATAGCCAAGGAGTAGGGAAAACGTCTGCAGCTGAATCCTGCTCCTCCTCCAGACTGAGTTTTCCTCTTGTTTTACAAAACTGTCCTTGTGCAACACCCTGAGGCTGTGACGTAGTGATAACTCCAGTGAGACTTTCTCACTTCGAAGCCATTATTGCCTATTATAGCCTTCCTGCCTCCAGAGCTGTTCTAATTATATAAAGAGAACTGGCTGTTCATAAAACCAGACACACACAAATCACAGCATGCAGAAACTTTCATGAGGAAAAAGCAAGCTTTTGTCATTTGCTATTAATTTCCCCCGTATGCCTTCTGTATGTAGGGATTACTGGTTTGGGTTTCATACAGTTTAGATTCTTTTAATAGTTACAGTTCTGTTTTGCCCATTCCCAGCAATGGATACGGAGTGGTCGTACTCAAAGGACAAAGCAGTCAGTGCTGTTCAAGGAATACTTCAAGTGCCACCAAGCAAGAGACAGGTGATAGCTGTGGGTGAGTCTCCTCAGGAACACATCCACGTGGGATGAGCAGTTTGAGAGAAGCTTGAACACAAGAGGTAGGGCCATTAAGTAGCACGTATCTCACTGCTATCACAGTGGTAGTGCACACACTGCATTTCAAATTTAGCAAAAGTATGTTAGTGTGGGCTGCACTGATCCAAACAGACAGCATAGCAATGTACTGGAAAACTTGTGCTTGATTAAGCATTGTCTCTTACTCCCCAGCCTGCTTACTGCCAGGACAATGTGTTACAAACTGAGTGCTTGAAAACTCCCATACATTCTTCCTCTGCAGAAAACCTTCCTGACAATTTTTTTTCCCTCTGTGTGAGCGTTCACTAGCAAATTCCAGTGATTCTCTGGGTAGTTGTGTGCTGTGTAAACTTGTCCCTTAACCCCTGAACTCTGCAGCTTCTAATTTCAGCTGAACACGTGTGACAGGCCAGAGCTGTGCCTCATGAAACCAGCTCTTTTGTGCTACCACTGCAGCTGTGCTAGGCCACCAGGCACTGTCTCTTATTCCTTTGGGTGAAGAAATTGTTTATTCATGTACTCTGGTCTGGTCTTGAAGTGGCAATGTTCACCATGGAGACATAGTGCTACTTGGGGAAGCTTTCCTTTCTTACACTCCTGTGTTTGTTAGAAATGTGTGTTACAATTCAGACAAATGGTTCAAAAATAAAGTGATTTCCTCCATAGTCAAACTCCTGCTGTCTATTGTTGGTGTCTAGCTGCAGCTGAACTTATCCCTTGAAAAGTTAGGAAAAAACAAAAAGGCAGAAGTGTTGCTTTTCTGTCTGCAGCTGGTCAAATGACTTTAATTTCACAATATTTTTTTCCAAATAGGAAGTTTCTATTATTGGCATCATTTTTCTGACACAGACACTTGTCTAGGGTAGGAAATGACTTTAAATAATGTCTGATTTTTCTGTTTAAAATCCAGCAGAATCCCATGCTTATTATTTAGATTTAATAAGTAGAGGTATTAAGTTGTATTTGTGCATAGTAACACAATTAAGTTCTCCAACTATTTAGATTTCCATCTCTTCTTGTCATCTGTAGCTTTGCTGCTTTCTGTGTGAAGAAAAGGTAAGAGAATTGAATTTTTTTTTTCAGCACTTTTTTATTTCTCCTGGAATTTGGTGAATTGTGTTTAATAAGCAGCTGTATTCTTCTGCAGATCAACTTCTTTCTTATTCTAGCTCATGACTCAGCTGTATTTCCAAAGACTGCATCTGGTGTGTGTACTCCCCCCACCTCCTGGAGTGAAGAATATTTTTATAAAGAGAGATCACTTTTTAAAATAGTTTTCTAGCTCAGTTGTTTGAAATTCTAAGCTTTAATTGGCATGGCCAAATTCAAGTTCATAGCATCCAAGCACACACAGTGACTCACCCAGTTTAAAACTGTACCCACCAAATCTGGCTGTGATTTAATATGGCAGTTAGTAAACTACTGTGTGCTGCCTGTAGTGTAATAGTCCTCCTGCCCTCCCTGTTAAATATGCTGCTGCTTATTTATTTTGACTACAGATGACCACCTGTTTTCTACATTATGCATGAGTGTATTTTCTTGCATGGAGTCAGGCTGTAAGACAGTCCCCTCCTCTTGGGAGGAATCTATAAATACTTGAAAAACAGTTTGGGTTTGTTTTTTTTTTACTTTTATGCAAAGTCAGGTGGTTTTGACTCTTTTGTTTGTTGGGTTTTTTTATTTAATGAGTAGTCTTGGGAATAAAACTGTTGCAGGCTCAGGAAGAGGACTATCACTTTGGTTTCCATCTCTACTTTCTCTCAGATCCTCATTTGACAGAACCCACTGTCTGCAGAAGAAAAAATCCAAACCCAGCCTTGTAGAGATCAAGTACTTTCTGATGCTGGTAGTCTGATTTTTGTGTGCTGCATATTTTCCTAGGTCTTTAGATGCCTGTTAAGGTCATATGAAGTAGACAGAAAAAAACCAAACAACAGAACCAAAAGAAGAGAGCTGTTTTAGCTTCCTTCATGTCGGTGTGTGAGGGACAGAAACTGGACAGCAGGTTATAATGGTGGAAGTAGAAAATAATGCTAAAAGAATGTAAGGATTTCAGTATTAGTATAAGAGAGAAACAAACCCTAATGAAGCTGTGGTGCCATTGTATAGCAGTAGCTAATACTGACCTGAGAGAAAGATGTGGGGATCTAATGACCTCAGAATCCTGCCTTGCATTTGCAGTAGAGAATAGAGTTAAGCAATAGTGAGAGTTCTCTTCCTCCTCTTCTTACACATTCACTTTCTGCAAGCAACTTCTGCTTGCACTCAGTCTCTGCCCTAGGTGGCTGATGGTTTTCTTAGCCACATTGATTATTTAATCTTTGCAAAGGTGCAACATGAATCTGTGAAGTTTTCTGTTTTAAAATACAAGCCTCCCTTAAAGGTTGTGACATCTTTGTTATCCTTTAGTGATGAGGACAGTGAGCACAATAATAATTTGAAGCCTCAGTAGGTTAATGGAGTTAGACATGCCACCATACATGACAAAAGCAATCAAAAGTGTTTTTAATGAGCTTCAGCTGAGTGCATATCCCAGCTTTATACAGCTCAAACTAGAGAGAGTCTTCTAACAGAGCATGTCTTACTGCTTTGGAAACCCACTACAGAAGGAAATGTCATCTTCTGTCACTGAACACAGGCCCTTTGACTGTACCAGTGACTCTGAGTCTTGTGTAGAGAGAACAGAAATTGAATGAAGGAGAGTGATAATTTGCAGACATGTTTGAATTGGCTGCTTTCTGTACTCTGTATTTGTCATGGATGGAAACTAGAGCTGAAACAAAATAGAGTACGCTCTAGGATTGTTTTGTTTTGCCTTGCCATGAATTGTATTTTGTGTGGGCAGTTCAAGCAAAAGAGAATCTATAAACTTTGTTAAATAATAGTTAGAATAGGACTTTTCCTAGAATACTCACAACACTGTAAGAAAAGTCCTGCTCTTTGGAGTTGTGAAGTACTCCTGAATAGGCTTCTGTTAATTTTGGTTGCTTTACATCAGGTCCCATTTGCTGGTTTAGGATAATTTTCTCCTAAGTGATCCTGCAGGAATGGCAGTACTTACACGTGCTGCCACAAAATTGAATGTATCACTTCTGCACTGCAGCTATCACAGGGCTGTTGCATAGAACTTACTCCTGAGGTTTGTGGGAGAAATACACAACTCCTGTCGTGCCCAGGTATCTGAAGATTTTGAAGATCTAATCACGTGAATTCCCCAAGGACTTACTTGTAATCAGGGCTAGGCTCATGCCCTAACACACTAGACCCACCTCTGGTTTCCTACACACTGTCACCGGACTTGATAACATCTATACCTTGCCATTTTGCCTTTCCCTATGTGGTCTTGTATTGATCCAGCTTCCTTTTTCTTATCCTTCCAGGCTAAAATATAAAATTACCCCATCTGTGGAAGAGGGAGTTGAGGAAGAGCTTGACTTGAAATAACATGCCTTATCTAGTGGAAAGTAATGAAACCTCGAGGAGGCTGTCATCATTAGGTAGATATTCTTTGCTGCTTGCCTCTGCTCTTAAGGCATTCATCCTGTTTTTCTGTGTATGTTGTCTCTGAATAATTTTCTGACTAATTTCATGTTTTGATTCCAGCTTTGTAATTATAGCCTTGCAGCTGCATACAGATGTGGTGATGGTTGAACTGTTTATTTTCCTGTAATTGGGGTGCTAAAGTCGCTTTCTTTCAAAACCCTTTTCTGAGATGGTTATCATTTTCTGAATAACTTATTTATCCTGAAAACTTGCATTACTTGTGCTCTACAAAATCAGATTTTTAAACCCGAATTCTCTCAATATCTTTATGCTATTTAGGATTTCCTGACTGTGAAAACTTGTGCATTGAGAAAATTATTCAGAAGCTCTCTCTATACCTCCCTAATATCATCACCTTTATAACAGTTCACATTTCATTTGTAGATAACAGGTTTATTCTGATGGTCAGATTTCATGTGACTGGTGCAGAGGCTAGGAGGGTCACGTTTGGACCATGAGGTCTGGAGCTCAACATACTTAAAATTGCCTCAAGTGAGAATCTTTCTTAATGGAGATGAGGTCTTTATTGTGCTGTTCCTGGGAAATGATGCATTCCTCCTATTCGCTTACATGTGAAGTCCAGTGGAGTTCACTGGCAGCTCATTCTGGACATAACTGTTGACTTCATTTCCTGTGGTGGCTGAGTGCTAGAAGAGATGACTTCTCTGTGTATTTAAATTCTAATTCAGTTTGGGTGAACAACTTTGCTTTTTCTCAGAGACATTCAGGTCTCTGAGAAATTTTCAGATCATTCTTATCTGTTCTGCAAATGCTGCTGATCTCTTATCCACACTCCTGCTAACAGCTGTCTCTGCTCCACTTTTTTTCTCCTCTCTCAAATGCCAGATACTCTTTCTCTCAAATTTACCAGTTATTAATTATCAATTAACCTAAGTAGGTTAAATCATAGCCTTGGAGCCTGTGATACTGAGGAACCTTCTCTTGGCAGCTCTTTTTCACTTGAGAGGTTCCTGTGCTTGTTCTTTCTGCTTCTCACCACTTATTTTCACTGCTGCAGCATATTGTAACCAGATTCATGTAGGTCAAAGAATCTCTCCTGCCTTTTCTTAAAACCCTGAGCCATTCAATGTTCAGGGTCACAGAGTAGCCCCACAAATGGTTGCTTAGCACTACTAAAAGGTGACAGCAAATGGGCAAGCAGGCAGGAACTCATGGAACTTTGGGGAAAGAGAAGGTCTAGTCTACCATTGCTGCTAAAAAAGAGGTCCTTATATATTTGTGGTCTGCTGCTGTTTTGTCAGAGCTTTTGAAGAGACATCCCAAAGCTCAGTGCTTTTCACGAGGCTTCAGTGAACCAGCCCCCACCCCACAAACAAACCTACAACAACAACCCAAAAAACCCCACAACAAACCACAAAAACACCACACCCAAGACAAACAAACAAACCCACAAAAACCCCAAACCAAACCAAAACCAACCAACCAAAAACACCCCAAAAGAAACAAGTCTTGCTTTACAGACCTTGCAGCACCTGTCTCCATCAAACAGCCTTAGATATTACTCCTGGATTGTACATTGACTTGCTGCCTGTTTGCCATCTACTCACAAAGATTTCCATCAGTGCCACTGTTGCTTTAAGCATCCCTGTGCTGACAGCACTGGGGAATCACCATGGCCCATGGTGACAGCTTTGTTCATGTGGTTGCAGAGTGAACATGAGCAAGTTAATCTCTTTAATGCAGGACACAACTGAGAGGATAATAAGAAGGTAGAAAGGAACTACTCAAACTGGTACTGCCACTGGAAGAAGAGGTCACAGAACTACAGCTGTACTTGTTCCTTGCTGGGGGTATTTGGCCTCCCCAGTAATTCTCTTTCTCAGTTCTTTTAAATGAATAGCTGCAACAGTGCTTAATTTAGAACAGCCAAATTGATCACTTTTGAGTAATGAAGGTTTGGAAGTTTGACTTTATCTTGGAGCAGATCTTCCTTTGAATTTTTCTAGCATAGTACTGCTATTTGGGAGCATGGGAACGTGTGTTATGGGCAGTCTCCACTCCTCACCTGAGGAGCAGCCCTGGCACATACAGCAGCTCCAGTCGATGCTCTAATGTATGCCCAAATAAACCAACAGCCTTTTGAGACTTCTGTCTTTTGTTTAGAGGCTTGTAGGAGCTATTCTAAGAAGGCCTGATGAAAAACGGTTCTCCTTGAAAGGAGCTGGGGGAAATTTTAATGAAATCAATAGGATCATTTTCAAGAAAGGCACAGGTAACACAGGTAGCACATTTTCGTGAGGTTTTGTTTTGTGGTGATATCTCTTCCTGTAAAGCACAGCAGTGAAGTCAATGAAAATGAGACAAGAGAGAGCAAATAACCATTCAGTATGGAAGATGGGAACAAAAACTTATGTCTACATTTCTTCTCTCAGCACTGGCTTCAACAAATTCATTCCAGTCTCTATAAATCCCTATAATGTGGGTGGAATTGAAGGTAAAAACCACATTGTTTAACAACAAGATTCCAGTGGTATTTACCCTCATTACCTGGGCCCTGTCAGTGTTGCTGGGTCACCAGGTCACCCATGTGTTTGATTATGCTGCGCTGAGACTAATGACACTGTTGTGCAGGGCAATTGGAGGCTATAAAAGGGAGACATTTCTTAGAGCTACTCTCTCTACACACGCCCAAAGGCAGAAAAGCCTTTAATGGTGGCTGTCCTTTGTGACTTGCTGGATGAGCACCACTCCATGGTCTCTGACAAGCAGACCTGACTGAGTGGAATATAAGCTTGTCTGCAGATGCAAAGCCACAAATCTTTGTCCTATATCTTATGCTCCACGATGAGTTGGGGTGGGGGGAGGAGGGTGGGGTGGGTTTTTGTTTATTTTTCTGTTTTCCTTTCAAGTCTCTAATGCTAACTCTGAAGCTGCTCTAGTTAGTTTTGCAAAAAATTAATCATTCACTTCTGGGGGGCAATACAGGAGCCTAAATATTTCCTCTGCCAGCTTTCAAATTCTTAAGCCGTTGTTTGCTTTCTCTGTGGCTTTCATATATACAGTTTGGTCTGAAATAATGTATTTCATATAATTGCACTTCATTTAAAAAAAAAAAAAGATAAACATGGCAGTGTTATGGGGAATTTTCTCTGTCATTCTCTTCCTTTGCCATATGGTTAATATCTTTTCATGCATAACTTGTGGCCTTGGCATAACTGAAAGATTCCTCTGATGTCCTTCCACTTGCACCTGTTTTCACCAAGGCTGAATTTGACTTTGTGTTTTATGATTTGGGTGCCCTTTGGGATGAAAAACATTAAAGGATTTGGACCAATAAACTGCAGGAGATTTAGCAGTGAGAGGTTAAGACGCTCTTCTCTGTAGTTGCCTGCCCATCCCATCAGCTGACATTACAGCCAGGAGAAGAAAGCTGGCAGCATAAACCACGTCCCCAGGCACTCTGGCATCCTTGGACACTTTGTGCTGGACTCTGACTGACAGTGGCCGAGAGGCACGTGCCCTGTGATGCCACCAGGGCAGTAACTCCTGGCAGAGGAACTGAAGAGAGTAATTATCTGCAACTACCTCAGTATCACCTGATTTTACCTTTGCAAATGCTGTCTCTGTTTGCTTTAACATCACTCCTTTCAGCCTGCTCTTGAAAATAGGATGCAGCAAAGTCCCTGGCAGAGAAAACAATCTTCTCTCATCATATTTTTACAGAAATAGTGCCCAGTATTTCTAATTAATTATTTTAGTAATAATTCTAATGCCTTGGAATTGATCCTTAAGTGAAGAATTTAGTGTAATTTTTATTACATGTAATGATTTTTTCTTTATTAATGGCAGGGCTGAACAAAGAATATTTCATGTTCTCTTTTTGTAAAATAACTTTTTTCCTGTTCATGCAAAGCTTCATTTAAACCCTTCTCATTCCCATCTTAGTGTGAATGTCATACTTCATTTTAATTGCATGTACTTTGAAAGGTTTTTCAGTCTTCCCAATGATCTCAAGTCTCCTATTCTTGAAGCATTTTTCCTTTCTCATTCTTATCTTTACTTTCTATGCATACGATCCTGCCAGATCAGAGTGTTGTAATTTTGCTCTTGCAGAACATTTAGGTACTAATGGCTCCGTGGTAGTGAAATGAAAGGGCTGGCACCTTGCAGTACAGACCTACAGAACAAGGACTTCTCACTTCTAATTTGTGGAGAACAAACTGTTCCTGTCAAGGGGCATGTAAGAATAGTGCTGGTTTATAACTACACTAGCTAACAATGGATTGGTCCTTTAAAATCTTACTAGATTTGTCTTTTTGTATAGCATTGTAATTGCACTGGCACATCGTCCCACAGCAAACCTCAAGACTCTTCACCCTGACTGGACTTCTGTTTCTGTCCTCTTTCCCCATTCCTATTGTCTTAGGCAGCGTCAGGCTGGAGGCTACATGCATGTTCCCTCCAGACAAGGCAATGGTGTAAGTTTGTTGGGGTTTTTTTTAATACTTTTTTTTTTAATTCTGAAACCTGTGTGAGTTTTATCACACTTTAATCACTCCAGCCATATCTATAGTCAATTAATTTTGAGGTTTTGGTACAGGATTGTGCAATCTTCACCCTAGCAATGTAATTGTGCTTTGTCTCTGTTATTAGTGTTCCTCAAAGCAGTTCTAGAAACTCTCAAAATTAGCTCGCATGCTTTCTTTTGGTTTTGTCTTTCTCTTTTTTCTTTCTTCTTTTTTTTTTTTTTTCCCCTCATTATATGTATCCTTCATATCTGTTTGTGAGTGCAGGAAATGACATCACTAATTGTTACATAGATGGTGGTACATCTTTATTAGATCAACACTTTTTCACTAGACATTTAACGATTTTCACTGAATCCATTTGAAAAGGTGATGACTTTATAACTAAATATAACTAATAGAGGGCAGAGTCTTCAAGTGTATCTTTACTGCAAATGTTCACATTCTGTATAATAGAAATAATAGATGAGACTAAACATGAGTATTGAATTCCAAATCGTTTGACGTGTATTCAAATAAATTGTGCCACTACAGACAAATATATGTCTGTAATTATTATTTAATATATCATTGTTCCTTTTGTTCACGGACTCTGAGATCAGACTTACAAATGGTTCTTCCTGTGGGTAATCACTTAAATCAACAATATCTACTTTATGTTGCTGAGTATGAATTTAGCAGTCCAGTATCAAGCACGTGCATTTGCCTGTACTGATCTTTGGCATATTTTTCTTAATTTAATGCAGACTTGTAACCTTTTACTTGCTACTTTTTTTCATTTTGGCTTATTTCATAAAGGAATGGTTGCACATTGTTCCGTGCTGATAACTCTTCATATCCTCAATGTGACCAAAATAATACTGTGATGTGAATGTGTCACACTGTTTCCCCCCTCAGCACAGTCAAAACCCATGTTAATATTATTTTGTTCAGCTTTAAGTAGTTTTCCACTCTCCTTTGCACTCAGCAGAATAAACCAGACCCTTCTGACCCAGAGCCAAGAATAATAGTAATTCTTCCTCTTTCTTCTCCCTTCTCTTCCTCCTTCTCTCACAGAAAGAAAAAAACCCCAATTCTGTATTATTTGTGGAGCCCAAACAAGTTAAGGCCCCTCATCAGGTAGTTTTTTGAACCCTTTAACATTTTTGAAGTATGATAACATATTTTGGCTGATTCTATGACAGATAGTTTACTTAAGTTCTGCTTGCAGAATTTTCCAGTATCTATATTGCTGGTTAGAAATGCTGCTAGTATCCATGAGTAATCCCAGTAACAGCCATCCACAACTTCAGACTTCATCTGAAGACCAATATGTTTGTGTGGGAGCTTAAAATAGTGTGCATAAATGCTATGAAGCCATCTTTATCTGGAACAAAATAGCAGCTGAGGTGGTGTTAGAAGCACTAAATTATAATTGTACACAAAAGCTATGCTCCTTACTCAGTTTCTTAGAAAACATAACACTGAATTAGAAGTGAGCTTCCATGATTTCCACTTTAATAGTTAATGTTAGTGGAATCTCAAGGGAGTATAGAGAAGAAAACCAAAAATCTCAAACAATGCTCGTGCAAAAACTAAAGCTTACTAATATAATTTAATAAATCTGTCCAGAAAATCTTTCTGGTGATGTTTCAGATTTATTTTTTTTTAATAATTGTCTCCTATTTTTTGCAGAAGCACAATTAGAAAGCATGGTGGGGTGCAACAAAGGAAAATCTCTCCAGGCATATTTAGATCCTAGCTTATGGTCTTCTGCATTTCACTTTTGGAAGGGATTTGAGGGATGAGCTGAGACTGGAAGGTTCATACGTTCGATGTTCGTTTCTGCTTCTGGCAAGAGGAAAAAATCAAGACCAATATTTTAATTGTACATTGAAGTAAAAAAAGAGTGGGGGTGAAAATCTCTAATGGTATATACTGCAACACAAATTTGCATACATATGAGATCTCTGGCATATGAACAGGAGCTTTCACAGCCATCTGTTCTTTTGTTGCGGTTGCAGCAGTTCCAAATATTCACTGATGTGGTCTAAACATGTTTAATAAGCACCTAGTGAAAGCAGAGGTTACAGGAAGCAAATCCTGTGTTGATTCTAGACTAATCTTGATGATTCTTGTGCTATGTGTCCAGTCAGCTGGCTTTTGTCCATGCTTTTTTGTTTGTTCTTTGAGAAAATCCGGGCTGTTCTGACATGTTTATCTGTTGGTAGTGGCATATTCAGAGATCAGGGAGTCTCTGTATGGTGAGAAAAGGAGCTCTACTGTTGCTGGGGTCAAGAGGTCTGCCCTTGGAGGTTGGCAAAAATCTAAGGAGAGAGGAGAGGATGACAACGTGATGCCATCTGTCTTTACAGAGGCAAAACGGGTTTGGGGAAGGATACAATCCAAGTGTGTCTCAAACTCAACCTCTAAAAATCCAGTGGTATCTAATAGTTGACTTGGACTCTCCAGCCTTTAAACTAGGAGTCTATACTTGTCTCTCATCTAACTGCCAGTCAGCCCTATGGCGAGAGGGGCTATGATAGAAACATCTGGATGTAGTGGTGAAATAATTCACTCTGGATCCCTTCAGGTAAAATCCATCTCTTTTGTTGCTGCTGTAAATTAACGTTAGGAAAGGGTTCAGCCCAGATCCTCTCCTACTGAATTTTGCTAAGTCCAACAAGCAAAACATTCAAAACAAAAGACTGGAAGCTGGAGTGCTTCAAGGTAATTTGTGTTGGCTATTGATTATTCTAGGAGGTAAGGGAAAGGATGGGCTCTTTGCCTCAGCACCACCACCACCACTACTCTCACCCCTTACCCCCCTAGTTTCTGGTTGGATTTCTCATTTTGGAAATGTAAAATATTCAGACAGACAACCCAAACTGAATGTTACTTGCCAGAGGAATATTGACTTAAATTATTTTCTCTTCAGATCTTGACTCTGGGCTAACACAGGAAGGGGAAGTAAGATAATAGTTCTATATTGAGTTGGTGTTGCTAACTTTCTCCCAATTCCTGATTGTCGGTAGTTACAGATTTCATGGTATCTGTCTGTAACTGTGAATGTGTCAGAAGTTGCTAACGAGCACTTCTAAGTGAGAAGACTAAAGTATAAATATTTTTAATCAAAATAATTCCTAGATTTCGGGGAATGAATAAGTGTCTAGTTAGTCATTACAATTTTTCCAATGACATCCATGCTGGAGAGGACTCTGACCACCCTGTGACCCAGTGACCAAGATCTGGAAACTTCAGACGTTTAAATATATGAAGTGTCTACAATATAGCAACAAGAATGAACTGCAGAACTCAAACAAGGAAAGAAAGCTTCAGAGCTGAAGAATTTCAGGTTTATATTTTCACTGGGCTTATATAAATTTGTAAATACAGCATTGGCTTTTAAACCTCCTGCCATGCCCTTGAAGGCACTTAATCTAAGGAATATAAAGTATTAATCAAGGACTGGATGTCCATTTAAGACACATCTGAAGAGGGTATGAACACAGTCGTCATACTTGCAGACATATCAGCAATATATGGCACCTTAAAGGACAGGAAAGTCCTTATCAAAATATATGGCATGGTGAAAATTTGTTTCATATTAAAATCAACACCAACTAAACCAATCAAACTAAATAACTGAAGTTGTTTTATTGGCAGCTTATTCCATTTAATGAGTGATTAAAAAGGAGAGCTGGGGCTCTCAAATATCTGCCTGAAGTAGCTGGAATAGACTAGCAAATCCAGAGATGTTTGACTGGTCTTTGAATGGGAGTTGGAAGAGTGAGTATTTACAATAAATAATTTCACTTTTAATACAGATAACACCGAGCTACATAGAAAAATTGATGTGTATGTGGCTGATAGATAGTTAATCACGAAGCACGCCGAAGTCACACTAATGAAGAAGCAGTCATATGTGCACAGCTTAAGCCTATAGGTCACAATAGCTGGAGATTTTAGGCTTTGGGATTAATCTGACTTTGTTGTTATACCCACATCTATTGAATATGCATTATCATTTGCATATATGACATGATCCCTGACATCAGGTCTCAGTCTAAGAACCTATTTCCTCCGCAAGAAGCCAAATGGCTACGTTTTAGTCTTACAAATGCTGGAATCTAATGCACTAGAATTAGATACAATCCCTGTACTGCAACTGGAGGAAAGTGACCCTGCCACCTTTCAGTCTGCAAAAGCTGTTTGTAATTTCTTGGAATGACTGCCTTCCCACAGAGATAATATAGAGAGATAATATTGAAGGTTAGCACTCCCACATGTCTTAGTTCAATGCTTTGCCTTGGGTTGCTGGACATCCTTCTTGGTTCTCTGTAGGCCAGACCCTGGAGCAAATCAGACCAACAACTGAATTCAGCAGTTCTCTATGAGATGGGCTTGTCCCATTGGGAAGAGGCTGAGCCACTCCCGACATTGAGCTGTCGTGTTACGGAGCTTCATGTAGAGTGGTTCCAAATATTGAGACTTTCACTTTTTGCTAGGTGATTTTTGCTTAAACATTCGAGCTCATTCAGTTACAAAATTGTCTTTTCAATTTTCATACCAAACTAAAAGCTTTAACTTTTAACCCTTCTAGAAATCTAAAACTGCAAAATAGTACAAACTGAGCTCTCTAAATTAAAATTTTTGAAGTTTATAAAAATATTAAAACAGAACAATCCTCCCAGAACTCCAGAACAAGAAAATGTGTAGTGTTTTTCTGTAAGATCATTCCTCTTTTCTCCCTGGCCCGGTTCCACAATCCTCTGCTGTCAGAGCACTGTGGGGACAAGAGAAAGGGCAGCCTGTGTCTGGGACTGACAGGGGGAAGACAGAGCAGGAGTGAAGGACAACTGCTCTCAGCTGCATTGAGAGGTGATGATCTGGAGTAGTAACTGTGAGGACTGCATGCTGTGAGGAGCTCTGTGTCTGGAGTAATTGGGAGGCATGATCCCACCAGTAGACCTCTAGATCTCTGTACAGGATTCATGGCTTGGGAATTCTGAAGAAGTGGCTGCACCCCTTATTTTTTTTCTCTTACCACTTTTTCCCAAAACATCTCTCTCCTTCATCAGTCACTGTGCAGTTTCCTCACTTTTCACAATCTATGGTAACTCAAAAGCTCAGTCTTCCTGCTTCAGTCTTGTCTCTCTATTTACCAATTTACCTGGGCTCCTGCTCCTCTTCCCTCTTGTTCTTGTTTTTTTGACTGCAGTCTTCTGCCTGGATTTTTCTTGCAAAAGTGAAGCCCAGCAGCTGCTCCAGTAGGTTTTAAGAGATGCTGCGTAGAGAATGGACATAGCACAGACTTCTCAGGACTCAGAAAAGAATATACACAGTTAAAAATGGTCATAATAATAGAATTATTGCAAATAAACCAGGACTTCTATTGCATTTTAATGCTGGTCCAATTTTCCTGAGATAAAAGGCCAAGCAGGAGCTTCTATGCTGCTTCTGGAAATGCAGGCAGTAGGAGAAGTTGAAGAGGAAAAGCACATTCAAGCCTTTTGTTTAAATGATGAGAAGTTTAAATGGAAATAAAGAATGTTTCTTGCTAACAGAGTTGTCTAACACGGGAAGAAATATAACACTCAAAAGATTGATATGCAAAATGTGGAGTACTTCTGCTGTTTGGCTCCAGTTGTGATGCAGAAGGTTGTTCTAAATTTGTTTGTTCCTTTATGTTCATTTGTTTTCTTTTTGTTCCTTGTGTCAAGGAAGTCTGGAATGCTGCTGTTTTCTGTTAGATAACCAATGGCTGCTTAAGGCTCATTTTCTTGGCTTTTCTAATGAGGTTATTGTTTTGTTCGATCTTTTAGTCCTTGTAGAGTTGACAAGAGGTGAGTTTGCATTGTTACAGTTTGTTTAGGAGCTCTGGGCAGGACCTAGGGTTCTACTTCTCCAGGCATAATAACCATGGAGAAGAAGCACAGTTGCTACATCCCCCCCAAACTCCCCTCCATTATCATACGTCTTACTGGATTGAAACATTTTGCTTGTAAATAATACTTTTTATTATTTTTTTTTTTCCCAGAAACTAGAACTCTGGTTCTAGTTTTAGTTAGTTAGTCTGGTTAGCATGGATTGCTATAGCTCTTTTCTGCACAGGAAAGATCATACGCTCTCCCGGCGTGACTCTTTGTAATGGAAGTTACTGTTTCTGCTTTGGGTATTATTCAGCTGTTTTAGTTTGATAGTTACTATTGGACAATCTGTGTTCAAGAAATCAAGCCCAAATATAAAGTTCTGAGTTGTTTTTTAGTGTGTTGGGGTTTGTTTTGTTTGGTTTTTTTTCTCTTACTCCCTCCACTCCCTCTTTGTGGGATGTGCTGCCCAGCTTCTGGCATTACTCAGTCACTGACAGCAGTGGAGAGGTGAAGCTGCCTCAGAGCCAGCAAAGTGATGGGTGGTAGTAGCTAGGTGTTATTTACTTGAGCTTTATTTTCTGTAACAAATATATTTAGGTCCCCTTCAGAAATGCATTTTATTTATTTGCAACCTGGTCTAATCACCAGGTCAGAAGAAACCCTTCACACTCTGGAGGACTAGGCCTGAACCTGGTAAAATTTGTCCAGAATAGTGGTTTTTTTTGAAGTTGATGCAAGTTTTAGGCTTCTGGCACATCCTCATGTCTCAAGAGTATTTTAATGAACACCAACATAAAGTAAGTGGGTAACAATAGGAAATAAATGTTTATTGTTGTCAGACAGATACATTCCAAGTGAAAACCAACTATTCTTCCTGCCTATTGAGACATTTGTTAATAAATTGTTTCCTAGGTATGCCTCTTTGTATTCATCCTTATTTCACTTTCTGATTCAGCTGCTAAGGATCCAGCCACAAAGGGAAAAGAATAGAATACATCACACAGTATTTTATTTTCTTCATTGTCACAGGTGCCAAAGTGTCTTCCTTCAGTAGAATTTGTAATAATGTTCCATCATTCTAGCCTTTTTTGGAAACTATTGAATGTTTGTGGATGGGATCATGCCTATTTCCCATGGCAGCAGACTGCCTTCAAATGAATGCTCACATTATACTTCAGAAGAAGACTGATACAGTTTTTAAGGTAGGGAATTCTACTTGGCTGAACAGACCCACCTAGTGTCACTTGTAATTTAAGTAATGGGGTTGCCTGGTACCTTATTATAGACCTTTTTGTGGTGAAAGATGGCAGAAAGTGGCAGCAAATGTCATTGCTTTTACAAGCAGCATATGAACTAACACGGGCATCACTGCATGTGACAATTTTCTAGAATACTTAAAATTGGACTAAATGTGCTGCCTGTATGAAGGACAGATACCAAGTCTGGTTGCAACGGGCAATGTCAGAAATAGGTTGAGAGTATGGGACCTGAACTGACAGATGTACTGGAAGATATAATATACTTATTGTTTAATCATGTGGATAGAGTAGAAGTTAGAAACACTGAGAATAAGAAGCTTACAGTAAGAGCTACTGCTTAATCTGAGCAATAGCCTCTGAGGCTTCTTAATCTACTAGGGGGAATTGTATAGATGCAATAAGTCTGACAAGACAAATAAAAGAATAGAGTTTCAGAACTCAGTGAAATTCTAGATTTTGATTTCTGCTATTCTACAGGGGATTGGGGAAAGGGAAATAAAGAAAAGAAGGGAAAAAAAATGTGCCCTACATTAGTTCTGTTCATGATTTAGGAAACAGAATGAGTCTAAGATGTGCTGGGTTTCTTTGCTTTTGGAAGCATATTAATTGCAGGCCTGGAATGCCCAGTCTTGAATGGGAAGTCAAGATGGCTCAGCTGCTGATTGACATAGTTTGTGATGAAATATTGCTGTGGTGTCAGAAAGCCTCAGCTAGGTCTGGGACAAACGTGGTAAATCCCTGTCTCTGTCCCACAGAACTTGTGGCTTCAAAGTTTGCAAGAAATGCAAGTTTGCCAGCATGTAAAGAGGGGAGAGGGGTATATAACTGCTGCCTGTGATGATGTGTTGGGTAGGCAGGGTTTAATCAACAGGAATGATACAAGAAGGGTGGGAGTGCAATGAGTTAAAAATACCAGTTCCTAACATGCCCATCTTAATAGTTTATAAAAGTAAAACACAAATGCAAAGCTGGGCTTGTCTGGGAGCTTATCACTGTTCCACTCTGGCCACAGGAGCCAAGGTGCTGCAAATAAATGCCTGGTACTTAGAGGGACCACAGATGAATCTTCCCCATATGTACTTCAAGAATGTACTGCTTGATGCACGTCTGTTTGAAGAAATGCAAAATAGTATCACTTTTTCAAGCTAGAGAAATCTAAAAGCTACTTAGCTTATTTATTATTACTAACTTAAGGCATTAACGTGGGAAGCTGTGCAACATAGAGTTTCCCTGACCTGTCAGTCAGGTCAGTTGTTGAATAGCACATTAACTTGAACAACTGCAGCAACTTTTACATGTTCTATCAAATATCAGAGAAAAAAGTTTCAGTTTCAATACTACAGTGCAGATAAAACAAAAATATTTATTGTCACTTTTTTAAATTTAAATTTTGATATGCCTGTTTAAAATCAGAAGTACAATGAAGAATGAACTAATAAGTACCTATAAGCCCAAACTAATTTGCTCTCTAGATGAAAATGATTACATTAAAATACACAAAATATTTATATTTCAGGATAAATGAGATAAAGAAACAATAGGTAATTTGTCAAAAACATGATTTAATTATCTGGATACAAGATAATGAATAATTATGTATGCAAGCACTAAGAAAACCATTAATTCTATTATTGGTTTGGATGGTCAATATTTTCAATGTTTATACAACTAATTCAGAAAAATATCATAAATTCAACAGGATTATAATAATCCAAACCACTTGGACTTTGAACCTCTAATCAGGCAGGTTTAAAAATGTTTATCTGTAAGAAATCTGCAAGAATGTGACCTCCTCAGAGGTCTGCTTGGTGGAGTACCAGATATCTGCAGGGTGGGTGTCAAGGAGAAGGGGCCAGGCTCTTCTCAGTCGTGCCCTGTGACAGGATGAGGGGCAGTGCTCACAAACTGGAACACAGGAAGTTCCACCTCAACATAAGGAAAAACTTATTCACTGTGAGGGTGATAGAGCCTGGCCCAGGCTGCCCAGAGAGGTTGTGGAGTCTCCTTCTCTGGAGACTTTCAAACCCCCCTGGATCTGTTC
>WTSP01002226.1:0-47092 GCA_025331215.1 Actenoides lindsayi
GTGCGGGGGGGGGGGGGGGGGGGGGGGGGGGGGGGGGAGGGGGGGGGGGGGTGGGAGTCGGGGTGTGAATCGGAGTGCTGTTGTTATGGATCGAATGGTAAAAGTGCACGCTGCTTGGATGAGATGACACGGGAGCTCCTTGAGCTGCAGTCTGACTCTGAAGGGCCATTCCCAGACAACCACCGTAAGGATGAGAATTATTCATGGACATTTGCTCCTCCATGAGCACTAGCTCCTCCACAATGCTGTCCTGGGTAAGGTCATCATCAAACGAGAAGAAGTTTTCGTTTGACTGAGGGACTGTATGTTCAAACTCTTTCAGCTCAGACTGCAGAGGTAACTGATTCGAAGACTGTGCTTGTATTTGACCCAAGGAGGAGTCCTGGATCTGGCTCTGTAGCTGCTGGTTGTACGTGTCCTGCTGCATACCTTCGCAGTGCACTGGCTCCCACGCCGACTCCTGTAAGTCACTGGAGCCACAGTGCCCTGCAATAGTCATAACACTGATATCTTGCTGCTGTTCACAATTCACAGATGCGAAGTCGGAGGTTTTGGTGATGTGGTGCCAGGTATTTGGGTTAAAGCTGCCATCGGATTTTGAATCGTTTTCTGTGATAAACACGGTTCCTTCCAATTTTACTTTTATATCTGGAGATGATGCTGATGCAAGCTGCTGTCCTAAAGTAGAATCACTGGTATTCAAATTGGTGCTCAAAGAAAGGTCTGTTGCTAAGTTTACTGCAGCTGCAGAAGGTACAGGTACATTCACAGGTACCTTGCTGGGAACTTGAGCAAGTGTTGCTGTATTGTCACTGTTAGCTAACGATCCAACCTTTGGAGACTTCTTAGCGCTGTTTGCTTTCTGAGCCTCCACGGTATTAGCAGCTGAAAGTTGCTCCACCAGTGGTTTCTTTACAGGTGGTAACTGGGAATCCTGAAGTGTAGAAGGTTGTCGCTTTCTTGGACTTTTAGTGCATGTTTTGTCTTTAATTGTAGACTCACCAGGAGGAGGTGAACTGATGCTGGTGCTGGACAAGTTCTGACTGGCAAGTGAGAGCTTTAGAGTGCTTTGATTATTGCCTGCCGAAGAAACTGGTGCAATATCGTTAGATGGTATTTTATATTTGGTCCCTGCTTCTTCAGCTCCCTGATCACAGCCCTTAACTGGTTTTGCCTCCACAACATCATCAGCTGAAATCTTCAAGGTTGCGACCTCAAAATTAATTAGTTGAGCAGGAGGCAGGTCAGGGGTTGTCTTCATGGATTTAGACACATCAGAGCTCTCCTGGCCCTGTACTGAGTTCTCATCCAGCAATGCTTCCGGTTCCATTTTGATCTTGACTGCAGGTGCAGCTACAGCAGTGTTAGGCTTGGATCCTGGAGACTGAAGTGAAACAACAGATCCATTTTTGATCTGTGGACCAGTCCTCCCTTCCTCCACTGCTCCTGCACTGCTGTTAACTGAAGGCGTCTGTTTGACAGGCACACTACTGTTGCTTGGGGCAAGAGATATTGCTGTCATTTTTACCACATTTAAGGAATTCACATGTGGAGCTGGCACAACAGTCTTGATTGGGCTACTGGTAAAGAGCACTGTCGTGGGAGAGCGAATGGTGAGAGCACTGGTATTTGCTGGCTTCGGTAATATCTGCGGGTAGCGATGCCGGGCAGAGCGGTCACCAACTGGGCTAGCAGGAACATTCTGGGGAGTCTTTGGTGACTGCTTGACTGATTGCATGTGCTGAGTGACCACCTGAACGTTGAGTGGCAGGACCTTGCTATCAGACGATCCCATAGGACTCGGAGATGTCACCAACTGCCTGGTCCTTGGCACCTGTGGAGAGAGAAAAAGAATGGACGTGATGCTGAAGCAAGAAAGTTCTCAAATCCCACAGACCAGCTCATCCCCAAGCATTTCAAAGGTAAACAACACCACGGCTCAATGCACCAAAGCTAGAGAGTATCAGTATGAAACAAAACAAGTTCTTCAACTACAAACATGGCAATTTCCATTTGTCTGCCTGTGGACTGATAGACGGACACATGGCCTCAATTTTTATGGCATGAGGCACTGGTCTACACACTAGTCTGCTCTTCTGCTAATGAAAGGGCCATTCTCATACAATCCTTCACCACAGGGAACAAAGAGACATACACAAAGAGCAGGGGATGTGGTCAAAACACTGCTCATTGTTAAGGTTTCAAGAGCAAGTTAAATGCAAACGCACTATCAGGCAGAACAATTGGCTAACCTGTTGAAATTGACCACGTGGCTAGCACCTTAAAAACAAGTAACTTTTCCCCCTCAGCCCAGTTTTATATGACCAAAAGACAAAGATGTTACATGCTACAGACATTCATGCAAAAATAAAATTGTTGCTGTTATTAAATGTGCTGGGCCAACGAAAGGCAATTTAGACTCCAAATTGGGGGCTCAGTGACCCACATGACTGGTGTCAGCTCTCTCATCTGGTTAAACTTCATCTCAAGGACAGTGATTCCCACATATAACCTTAATTTTTGCTCTCTGAAATCCTGCTGTCAGTGACTTCAAAGACAAACTTAGCCTACACTATGTGATCAGAACACTGCTGCCTCTGGATCAATCCTGTAACTCCTGTGGTATAACAGTCGTCGGGACAGAAAGGCATCAAAGAACCCAAGCTTTTGAATGGAAACCTTTTTTCTATCCCACTGACACCGCTGCTCAGTTACTGGCACTTTACAATCCTCCCCTCTAGAGAACCGCTGGCGAACGTTACCGGTATCGGGCTGGGGACAGCGGCCACAACAATGCCAATAGGTGGGGGAGACAGGATTGCAGGGCTTCCGTTAGATATACTGGTCACCCCATTGCTTGCAGTGCCTTCTGTTTTCTTTCCTGGAGACTCTCCTGGCAAAGGAGACTGCAGTTTCTGTTCTTGCTGCTTCTTCTGGATCTTCCGCTGCAGCTGCTGCTTGGCATCAACAGGAGATGGCAGAGTTTTCACTTGCGGTTGAAAGGAATTACTTTCAGCAGTAGGTATAAAAGCTGAAGGCTGGGGGATCCCTTTTATTCCTGAATATAAAAGAATAATGAATTATGACCTGTCTGCTGTGGTCTCCCTCTGTATCTAACCATACAGAATACATGGCAGGCATCTCCACAACCACTCTGGGAACACCTCCTCCACAAGAAGCACTTCACGCTCAAATCTACTCAGTGTCTCAGTTTATTTCCACGTTTGTGGCAAAACCTCTACCTGTTAGACAAAGCTGGGCATTAGCTGCTAAAATACTACGTACTAGCATCTTGTATCTGGTGATCCCAAACTGCAACTTCTGTGACAACAGAAATCTAATAAACAATGCATTTCATCTAACTGACAGTAGAGGGCAGTGCATATGTTTTAGAGGAACCTTTAATAATCTACTGTGGTTTGGTTTTGTTTTCGATGTCTAAGGCAGCTTTAAAAATGAAAAATCTTTCCATAAAGCTGTGGGTCTGTCACAGAGGAGCAGCTCTGAGCAGATGATATTATCTAATTGCCAAGGCATGAAATACAATGCATCTAATATCAGAATGGATCACAATCTGTGTGTGATCAAGGATAATGGTCAAAGACTGGCAAGAAGAGAAATATCCAGTGAAGAAAAAGAGAAAAAAGAAGAAGGTGAAAAAAATCTATGGAAATTAGAACGGGAGAACAATTTTTCTGAAGGCAATGCCTTTGCTGATCACATGCAAGCAAGTGGTACTTCCAGGGAGAACAACAGGGAGTTGTCTCATCTATGCAGCTGGCACCAACTTCCCACACCAAATCACATCACATTTATGTTTTTTTGTTTATTAACGTCAAGAGGATTAGCATGCTCTCTCAGTGACCAACTAACCCTACTGAACTGCCCCTCTAAAGATGCTTGGACACTAATTCACTTACACTTCACAGGTTCCACAGTTTTTAAAGGAACTCTTAATTAGAAATTAATCAACACCATTTTAGGCCAAGTATTTGGTTTTAGATACCCTGTACATGCTTAGGAACCGTGCTCCACGATTCCAGTAATATGCCAAAATACACTGCAATTACTGCAAAACAATCTATGTGAGCTGAATACTGAAGGCAAGTAACATTTAAAGATTTAAAAACCAAATTTTTCTTTGAGGCTAAAAGTTTGCTTTTTCCTCCATTAAGGCCCAGAGAAGCTGTAGCTCCTTGCGCTGAAAAGGAATGCGAATATTTTATTTGCCGTTCTAGAACGAAACTCTCCTGACATGACTGTCCAAGTCACAGAGGCATGCACTGGTAATAACTGCCCTTTCCCTTGAAGGAAACCATCTACTCTTGACGCAAGTAAGGGGGAGAAGCTCCATGAGTCAAAGAGCTGTACATATATCTAGCACTGCTTCCAGCAGCACAGCAAGCAGAACCAATGCAGCCAGGCAGTGACAAGTAAAACAGGAGCATACAGGCAGCAAAACCTGACACTGTCACTCTTCAGTCCCAAGCTGCGATAAAGAGAGTTGGAAGGAGAAAGAACATGATCCAGGAGATCACCCCAACCTACAGCTCCGACCACCAGTTCCCATTTGAAATTGCCTGTCTCAAGTGAAGAGATTTGCCTTGATCCAAACACATTTTGCTTGACAGGCCCAGGCAGAACTTCCCAGAGGGAAGTCTGTGGGGGCATGTTGTACACCTGCACTTCCCTCCTCATCCTTCTTTTTTTAATTTAATTCATCCACAGCCACAAAAAAACCCACTTCAAATTATCAAAGTGACTGACTTTGAGCATGGAGAGGGAAATCAAGAACAGTAAAGTAGATGTACCAACAACCATATCAAATGTAAGCTTTCCCAGAGACTGAATAGAAGAGGAATTCATCTGATGTAGCAAAATACAAGATAACTCTTCTCTTTACCTAGATTCTTAATAAAGATTTAAAATCAAGTGCTGGAATCTCAGTTACACAACTGGCCCTGGAGAAGGCTCTCCTGTCCTTCTCGATGCCCCTCAAGCCCTTATTTCTAATGGGATCAATAACAGCAGCAGCTGACGTACTACCTGACACTGATCAAACATCTCAGGAAAATCTGCAGATGACATATGCCTGTAAGAACATCTGCTCTTAAGAGAAAATTGAGAGACAGTTGTTTCCTAACTAAGGCAAGTTATCAGACAGAAACACAGCTACACCAGCAGCTTGTCTACAAACCAGCACCGCACCAGCACCAAACTCCTGACCTAGCAAAGTACATAAATTCAGCGCAATCACTCACATGCCCTGAAGTACTTTAAAAGCCCAGGGTCCTCACCAGGGGAATGGGAAAAATCACAGGCTAAAGCTGACACCACTGCTTATTTTCAGATCTCTTTACTCAGACTACTAGCAAGAGAAGTAATCTGCAGCAATATGGACTAAGATCAGGTGACCGCTTGCTCGGCGCTCAGAGAGAGGTGCTTCCTCACACCAAGATGTGATTACTCTTTAGAAAATAAAGATCCCCAGTGTCATTGATTCAGCATTAAGTTCTCTACCTGCTGGTGCCCCTGCCATTACTGTTAAAGCTGCCATGGACTTGGTACCGATATAGTGACTTTTCACAAGGAAGCGAGCCAGCTCCAGGACTGTGTCAAAAGGCTGGCTCAGCACTTTCTGGGCCCATTCGCAAACAAGCCGGCAGGCCGCAGAGACGACTTCCTCATCACCACTCTGCAGCTGCCCAGACGGCTCTGCCCCATCCAACTAAAACAAACAAACAAAGGAGGAAAGGTTACTTTCGTTATTAAGGGTCATTAAGGCATGAAAACAAAAATAGAGAGCAAATGATAATCGGAAACACACAAAAAGTTGAGTATGTTCACAGCTTTTCATGAAACTGGGGAGAAAGATCACAACATCAGTATCATTCAAAATTAAATGCCTTAACACAAATCTACTGGTTGCTTCCTGCATTTGGAGTCTTGTCAACTCAGCAGCCACCATTACCCAAGAACTGCTTCTTTCACTGGGGCTCCTTTTCCCTAGCACTGACTTTTTATTAAAAAAATATATACAGTAAAACCAAAACACAATCAGAATTAAAAAAGATATAGCTTGTGGGTGGCAATAGTGTGGAAGCCAACCTTACCTCCTAAATTAGGTATTTTTTATAGCACTGCTATTCATTCTGAACTTTACAGAAAAACATCAGACAATGATTCAGAATGTAAGTACTGTAAAGAAAAATCTTAAAAACTCCACAGCTCTTCACTTCGTTTTGAAAACCTGAGACTTGCCTTGTATATCCAATATATATATATTATATACCAATATAAGACATGTTAACTTGCAAAAATATATATATATAAATAATCAAGTATATATCATACCCCATCTCCAGTTTTATGAAAGTCAAGGTTGGGCAGTGTTGGCATATGCACAAAAGCCTTCTTCCTCAGTCCACTGTAGCAATACGTGAACAGGAATTAAGGTCTAAATCGTCTCTGCTTGTTAGTTGGGGGATAAAAGGGAAGGGCAGCAATTTCTCTGACACCTCTCATAAGCTTTATAAGCAAACTCAACAACAGATTTAAGACTTACTGTCATTAACAGTCTCATGGCCAGCTAGAATCAATAGCCAATAAATATCTGTGTTCTTGGGCAGGTTGTTGGGCTTCTCCATCTATGCAGAGAAGCAAGTGTTGCTGGGCATGATGAATTTCATTTGATGACTTAGAAGAACCACTAAATCATGCCAAGGAGTTTCAGTTAGCTATTCAATATTTATATCATTAATGTAAATTTGGGCTAAACTCCCTTCCTAAATTAGGCCTAAAACAAGATGAAGAACACACTTCCAGAAGTTAATTACTATTAAAAAAAAAAAAGTGTTTCCAAATTTACATTTTACTGTATTGTGAGTTACTCTTTTTTTGCTTCTTTTTGCTAAATTTCCTGACATTTCCTTCTCCTAAGTGACTTCTACGTACTGAAGAAGTTCCCCATGACAAGATAAAGTGACTGATGAGGTCGTTTCTTGCCAAGATTTAACACAGCTTTTGTGGCACTCTCCCCACCCATGATAATTCTTCTTCTGTATGGACACAAATACCTACATAGGTTCTTACACTGAACTCATCAAATCAGCACACAGAAATACACTCCCCTCCATTGCTCTTACTAGCTTGTCTGTAGGTCTAAAAATCAAATCAACCTTTTCTCCTCTCCACAGCATTACTCTGGGAGTTCACATAGTGTCTCTTCTCTGTGACACCCAAATCCTTTTCAGGATCACTAATTTTACACATTCTGTAATTATGTCTGTATTCCTCTTCCCTAGACCATGGAGTTTGCATTTGCTTGCATTAACCTGGACAGAGCATAATTACAGTAAAATAAGTGTTAAGTAGGCTAGGTATTAAGATAAGTCCAAGGTCACATTTTAATGATCTGTGATTAGTTCTGCTTGTAACAATTATGTCCAGTTACACTGACAACATCAATTTTTAAAGTGGTTTTGCATGCCCTCTGGGATGGACTATTTCTGTAACACAGGGAAGGAGGTGGACTCCAACTCTGGGCACAGGAAACAAGACTCTGCAGTGGAGAGAGAGTGCTCCCCATCCTAGAACGTCTTGCTTTGAATTGTCTTTCCTATCTCAGGAGGTCTGCACTGTGCAGTGAAGGAATAGTTTCCCCCCTCTGACAGCAGGACAAGCTCTGATCATGCCTTCCAAGTCTGAAGTCAGCTTTTGTGATGACTGCCCAGTTCCTCCTCCTCTTTCAAGCAATACTAAGGGTTTCAGAAAGGCAGTTTTATGAAATATCTGTAGCAGAGCTTAAGAAGGATATTTGGCTTTACAACTAACTTTCAAATTACTGGTGTGTGCAAGTATAATAAAAAAGCAAGAAATGTTCTGATAAGTCTGAGTTGTACAACGAATAAAACTCTGGGTACTGCAGATACACAAGGCAAGTTCCTTTATTCCAGTGTCTCCCTTTGCACTAAAAGATAAAGCTTGATTCCTCGCCACTGTGACAACTAAATGTCAGAACCTAAATTTAAGTGCTTGTTTCCAAAGTTGCATCTTGCAACTTAATGCTACAACAATTAATAATTTTTAAAGAACACTGGGAAAGTGCCTGCATTTTTCTTTAACATTATATTCTATATTTAGCTGGTAGTTAAGCCATAATGACAGATGTTCTCCAGGCAAATGCAGAAGTTCCTGAGAAGCGTTCTAGCAAAGGATATTTTGATTTTCCTCTTGTGCCTAGACGACGGGCCTTCATATTTGGAAAGACATTTTTCATGATCTTTCCAAAGTCAGCAGCACTTAATGGGTGGTAGCCAAGATTGTCACAATAGCTCCTGCAACAAAGAGGAAGAAAGCGTGAATGGAATCAAAGTTAATACCAGAGGCCAGCCTGCATGCTAGGCTCCATCAAAGGTTTTCAAAAGAAAACACTTACACCCATCCATATTTAGAACTACATTTAACATTAATGAAGCTATCCACAACGAATTGAACGCATTAAAAATGTATAAACAGAGCTATTAATACCATAGTTTTTGTCTTCTTCTCTACTGAGTTCAAAGAGAAGTCATGTGGAGACATAACAAGTAGTGGCATTATCTAGAGCACAGTTAAGATTTACTCTACCACTTAGTTTGAAGCATATGTTTCAATTCAGTTATTTTAAGACATAATAAAAGCAGAGACATTGTTCTTGAGTGTGGTAAAGCCTCAAGTCCTGCAGGAATATTTGAAAAGCAGAAGGTAAGAGATTTTTCAGTGTCCAGAGAAAAATTCTGCCTACAAAACCTCAATTTAATATAGCTTAACAGAACTGAATTTAATAAAACATACCCTCCCAGGGAACCAGCTTCGCCTTTATAGGTGGAACGTAAACATATAGTGGGGACCTAGTCCTCCTACCACTGTACCACTGCTGAACTATGATAGCTGCTTAATTACAGACACCCTTATGTTCATGAACAGTTCTAAATTCACAGAGATTTCAACTGCCGCTGCAAATACACGCGACTGAGAATACAACCTGATGACATCGGGGAATAATGCAACAAAAGGTAATTATTCTGTTAAGTTTACTTATTCTAGCAAAAAGGGCTGTTATCTGTATTAAGTTCTCAAAAACAGCAGAAGGAATTTTGTTTCAACATCTGTTCACATGCTTTAAACATCTGAGACATTTAAAAAAAACCTAATTGAGGAACAGAATAAGAATGGTTGATTTTGCTGCAAAACGTGAATGTTCTGGAAAATCACAAATGTGAAAACAGAGGAGAAAACTGGGAACCGCTCTGGAAGTTTTACCTACACAGCAAGTGCTTAAGGTGGCACACAGATTTGAATGCCATAGTGCCTTTGTTCAAGAGCCTTGTGGTAGTTGACAGGCGTTAATGTGCTTAAGGGCCAAAACCTACTGTTAAAGCATTCTCCTTCAGGTGTCCTACAGTCAGAGTCAGCACCAGGTACCAACCGCCTCCCTTCCCCTGAGAAGGTCTACCAGCGATACATGAAAACAACTTCCCTTTGAGAAGAAGGGGTGACTGCACATGAGATCCTGTGTGGGCATCAGCAGGAGAGCAGAAAAACAATAACGTCATACACCATGTTGCCTGCTACTCCGATCAGTACACACATGTAAACACATCTCTCCAAAGGACAGGCAGGGGGGAAGGAGAAAGGAAAAAAAAAAGGGAGAAAGGAAAAAAAAAAGGGAGAAAGGAAAAAAAAAAGGGAGAAAGGAAAAAAAAGGGGAGAAAGGGAAAAAAAAAAGGGGGAGAAAGGAAAAAAAGAGCAGCACTCCCAAAATAGATGTTTCATTCCCAGCATCACCTGGTAAAACCAGTAACAATTAGCAATGGCATTTGCATCCAAGTAGGCCAGTCAAAATGTCTTCCCTGAAACCTGCAGCTCTATAGAAAGCACTAGATATTTCTTGAGACACTCCCACTGCATTTATTTCCTTTATAAAAATACTAGTTATCACAGAGCAAGTATCTGCTGCTTTTACTTTGGCTCTAAGGAGGTGCTTGAAAAGCACAACCACAAATGTAATGACTGGGATGATGATAACCAGCAAGATTTATCCTCTTTGGTACTGACATTTCCCTGCAGAGCTTGTGTACGCTCGCTTCCCCCAGCTGCAGGGCCACTCTGTCCAAACCAAACCTTGCTGACATCCCAGTGTACAGCCAGCCATTAGCCTCATTTCTGTATGGGCTATCAAGAAGGCTTTTGTACAATCTATATACCAACGTATTTCATTTCAAAGCACGTCAGTCACAGAACATGGCTATGTCCCTTTGAGTTTAATACAAAGGAATACTTCTGCCTCGCTGCCCCCACTGAGGAATCAGACATGGCTTTGCATGTGATAGATCTCTGTGCAGGTTTTTTGCCCTCGCTTCTTGCCAGGTTCCTATGGACTTGAACTTCACTCTGAGAATTCCTAAAAGGTGGGTCTCTTGCTTACTGATGCTGACTACAGGACTTTAAGCCTCAACTAGCATGACAAAGAGGGCACTCTGAATTTCTCTGTGCAGTCAGCAGTATCTTTGACTGAACATCAACAATGTCAGCAAAACAAACAAACAAAAAAACCCAAAACAACAAAGCAACAGGATTAGGGTCCTACCAATAACTAACTTTAAAGTTAAAATTGCTCCCACCTTATGAGAAAATAAAGGAAAAAATTATTTTCCTTAAGTCTAGCATATCTGTTTCCAGACAATCACTTGCTAGCAGCAAAACACACAGTTATGTGGTCCCCTCGTATCCATACTGGCAGCTCTTGAAAGCCTGTGATTTCTGAGCTATTATTATTATAATGTAATTTCAGCGTTCAGACAGATCATCCCACACGGCCCCTCCTCCTCCTGGCTCAGTCGAGAACCCTCCATGTCCATCTGTGGTCTCTCACCGACTTGACACCACATACCAGGAGTCTCTTCCCTGAAGCTCTTCTCCCTGCTACTTGCACTCTTGCCACATTGCTGAGCCCAGGAGCTGTTTTGTGTATTTGATGGGTAGGTAGGAAACAGATGGGGGGGAGGGAAGGTCTTCACAGAGACAGAAATGACAATGGACATGCGGTTGCTCACAAAGGAACGGAGAAAAGCCTTTTTTTGTTTGTTTGTTCTTCAAATTTATCTTCAAATTAAATGAACTCAAGACAAAATACGCTGGATTAATACCTAAATTAAACCACAAAAAAAAAAAAGATTAACCAAAAAGCCAATGAAGACAGGCTAGGCAGCCCAGCCTACGTAGCTTCCTTGGCAGAAAAAACATTATGAGAAGCAAATGCTGAAGAACCTATTGCATGAAACAAAATAACAATCTTAGCTTATCCAATGCAGCAAAACAACCGGCCTCTAAAAACGTGTTAGAGGGAAGAACTTTAGGAAGAGGTAAGCTCTCATCAAGCTGATGAACAATGCTGGCACAGAAATGAGTCCTAAAATTCAGGTGGGATGGAAAACAAGATGTCTGAACACCATTAGAGAAATGGAATTGCAGGTCACACTCACGAGAGCAGCAGCAGAGGTGAGAAACCACTGCTTTAGATGGAGTTTGATCAGCTTTTCAAAGGAAAATATAGATAGTTGCTTATGACAGGGGACTGGACTTTACAACACAATAGGTCCCATCCTGTTCCTACCAGAGAGTTTTATATAAAAAACACTGGTTGAGTGCTATCAAACAAGGTTAGTATGTATCTTGTGTCTTATGTGTTCAGCAGATGTGGTATTCCTAAACCTACTGCTGTCTTCTGTACCATCTCCTGAATATTCTTCTTCTAACTTGTTGGTTAATGGTCTTAGCACTCAGTGCACATAATCTATGCGTCAGATGGTGTCAAGTGGCCCACAGCCAGTAAAGCAAGGATTAATGATATACAGACTAAAGGAAAGAGATAGGGGATGACTCAAAGACCTCCTTCCTAATCCACATTAAGCGTATCAAGTGAATCTTCAGGGCACCAAACTCAAATGTGAACGATGTTCTCCTTGTGTCACTGTAGTAGAAGCAAGATGAGAGGACCCAAGTGTTTGCTGAAGGCTCAACAAATAATTTTATGGGCAAATAGGGATTTTGTATTTATAAACACTGCAGGACTGCACTTAGTTTAGAGAATTAGGATTTCTGAGTCTTAGCTAAATCTACACATGGCTGCCTCCAGAAGGGTGTTTACTAATAGGGCAAAGATACCCAAGTAAAACCGACCTATAAGAAAACACAGAAAGGATTTGATGGGAAGAAGCACCCATTCTCTGCAAGCTAGACAATGTCAGGCAGCTCCCTGAGCTCCTGTAATATTTCCCAGACTGTATTCCTCAATAACTCCTAACGGAAACTGGCAGAAGAACCACGTCCACTCAACAGAAACACAGCTTCTTACCCTCCAACGTATTCCATCAGCGCAAGTAGTCTCACGGCACCAAGAGAGGTGAACTCTCAGCTACCTCCCTTACGAAATTCAGCTGCAAGTTGGCAACACTGCCAAGTGCTACTGCCTTGTGCTGTGATGCAGTTCTCATTTATTTTATCCCTTTCGAAAGGGAGATGAATACATTCACTGTTACCCAGTTAGAGACATGAATTCACAATTAAATAGAAGAGTAAGAAAACAGAAAGAAGAGTCACTTTGTTGAACAAGCTCAGCAAGAAGAGGCTACTGAAATGTGGAGGAGCTGGAACCACTATCAACACTTGCCGATGGTGGACTTGGGTGGAGAGCAAGCTTCTATCTTTCCCTCTTCAAGGAAGAAAAAAAATAAAAATAGAAGTACATGAAAGGTGATGGAGGAGCCCACTAGTTTTGCAAGATTTATTTAGACCAAAATTTACATCAGGAATTGAGATGCTGGTATGACACAGCACTCTTCCGAAGCCTTCTAACATGCAGAGAGTATGAGCTTGCTCATTGTGAGCTCATGCAACATCTATCTTTGCACACGCAGGAGAGAAACGTTCATATGGCAGAAGTGAGTTTTGAGAGGTCTTAGAACCCGTAGGTAAAAAAATATCACTTACCAAAACTAACTCTTATTTATTTATATGCCTGTTTTCCACCTCCCACTCCAAGACTACTTTTCCTTTGGTGTGCAAGAATAACTCAAAAATATTCAAAGAAACCGAATGTTTTAAAAACAGAACAGATGCTTTCAAAGGAGAACAGATTCCAAACATTTGATATTTCCCCGAATATTTGCTTACCACCCTTATTTTGTTAGGGGGGGGAAAAAAAAATACAATACACAAATACTTGATGCAGCTACATACAAAAGCCATCCAAATTTCACACTCCACAATCTGTAGATGATGATTTTTCCGGGCATCTGGAGCTTGGCACAGCATGGAAGCCAAGCAGATTTGTTGCTGAAGCAGGCCATAAATTATTTAATAAGAAATATATTTAAGAATAACGCTTCCATCTCTCTCCCGCACAGCAGCTGCCACTGTTGCTGTGTCTGTGCAAGTGGCTGCTGCTCGGGGATTGGCCACCCCAGCACGTCCGTGCCATTGGCTCCGTCTCCAGGCTGCGTCACCGCTCCAGTTGATGGTGAGATTTCAGAACTAGGTGTGTGCATGTTTATCAACCCCAGGCGAGCAAATGCCAGCGCGTTGCAGCTCCGTCGGAGCACAAAAACTTGACCCGAGACAGTCGATTAAAAGAGAGTTAATTCACAGAAGGCAACCCCGCAATAACGACTGCTAAGGGCTGAATCCTGTAGGCACTTAGGAGGTGAAGGGATTCAGCTCACTGCAAATTACTGTAATCATTCAGATTATGGAAATATTCATTGTAGATCGTAAATCTAAATTCATCTTCGGGCAACTGGGCTGAGGATGATTACTGTCCGTCCCCCCCCCCCCGTGGGGAATGTTCTGCAAATGAATTCAAATCCAACTTCCGTCAGACAGCTCCCTCTCCCCTGCTTCTAATCGCTTTCTCGTTACATGGTAGCTTTGAGACTTGACAACACAGACTCACAGTGGCCTTGGTTACTGGTTTCATACATATTCAGATATATTGTGCCTCTGTAGAAATGAGATTAGCTGCAGGAAGGTCCAATATTTATGCATAATTCTGGAAATAAAGGTTTGACAGGCTAGATCTTATGTGTAAAGTAACTGCATTTCCAGGAGGAACAATTCAGCTCCACATCCTTGTTAAAGCAGTCACACACATACATATATACAGGCAGACCAAAAGGTCTTGTAGGACAGTAACTGGTGCTTTTTACCTATGTCACTCTGTACACAAGACAAAAACAATATTCATACAGATATTTATTTATTAAGAAATGCTAGTACCTTTCTTCCAGCATAGGTAAGGCACAATTGAAACATCACAGTCTTCAGTGGCAGAAGCAATGAATACAGTTTGCCTCACTGTAGTTAGTATGTTCTCAGGTACCTTAGTACAGAAGGCCTTGTTCTGCTATGTGCACTTACACGTGTACACCAGCAGAGTACCCGTGGAGTCAGTGTCACAGAACTACCTAGGTTTGCAAAAGCCTTACGTAGGGATCCGGTTTGGAAGCACTCACTTGTATTCATCATAAACCTCCTGCTTGGGAAGGGATGTCTCGGGGTGCTCTTCCAAGGTGTTCCGTATCCAGGAGAAGGCATGCATCTGCTGGGCACGGCTGGACGACATGGAGATCTGGTCGCTGGGGAGAGGAGAACCAGTGCTGAGAAAGACTTTGCTTCATAGCTCCTCCTCACTTACAAGACAATAATTGTCTGGCTACACAGGCAGAGAGACACCAGAGAAAACGAGGGCCGGTACCTCGCACATTTTAGCTATTCCTTGAGGTGTGGGCAAGCAGTTACCTCCCTCCTTCATCTACAATTTAACAAAGAGACTCTACACTTCAGTTCTTGACTGATACAGAGCTGTGAGTAGACAGCGATGGGTGAGACTGCACCTACTTCCTCTCAAATTAGTTGTTCCTTACTAACCACCTCTAAGCTTTTGTCCACCCAGTTTGCCAGCTGCCCTTTGGAAACGCGCAGCCTTCTCAGCAGACGCTCGCAGTGCCTCCTGTGGTCACCTGCCTGCTGTGGCCAGCCTATACTCATCCTATGATGCTGTGAGCTGCAGGTTGGTTTTCCAGACCTTCCTTGAATCAAACAAATGTTACCAGAAATACCAATACTTCCTACTTTCCCCCGCCATCACATTTGTGCTGCTATATTATCACTTCCTACATAAAAAGCAAAAGAATCATTCCGTGAAGACTGAAAAAAAGTTTCTCTGATGACTCTTGCACTTTAGGAGATTTATATTTACACGCTGTTCACGCATTAAAGATTCCAAAGTGAAAAAAAAAAACAACCCAGAAGAAACGTAAAATGTCCAGGACATTAAAAGTCCTTCGTGTTTAATAAAGGCTGCTTCTTCTACCAAGCACATCACGTGAATGGTTCCTCGGCAGATAAGTGCCACAGGAAGTAAAGTAAGTTTTCAGCACTAGCTGCTGACGTTTACACACTCACACACACACACATACCTTTTGTCTCCATTGTTGGGACCCGAAGGCAGCTGAAGGTAGAGGTAGAGTTTCTCTAGGTCTGTAAACTTCTCAACTTCTTGCTAGATAACAAAGGTGTTTTGGTTAAACAAAAACAAAAACCAGACAAACAAACAAAAAAGGTAGGGGGAGAAAAAGCAAACAATGAGAATTGAGCTTGACAGCTAAAACCTGTAATCTGACAGTGTATTCCTAAATAATGTAATCGCAAACAAGAAAATATTTACTTATGTGAGAGAAATGTGATTGTGAACGCTCTGGGACTAGAAACAGGGTTTTCAGTTTTATTTGCACATCATCACACACTAGAAAGCAGTTGTGGCTGTTAGGAAATTCACAGGCAGCAACAGCAGAACGTGGAAACATGTCAGTAAGAGATCATTTCTGTAGCCAGACCTGTAACATGACAATTTCATCTTCTCAGAGCGCACACAAAGCACCTCTGAGACCTCAGCATTACAAACCAGCTATGGTGTAGCAACATGGGATGTCAGACCTGATCCTGGGATCCACTATACACTAATAGCTGAGCATCACAGACTTCAATGAAGACATTTTAAAATCTATCTGTATACATATGTTGGGGTTTTTTTTTGTTGTTTCCTTTGGAAAACAAAGTTATTGAACAGGTATTAAAGAAGCCAAGCCACCCAGTTAACAAGAATCTCAACTGAAGCTGGACTCCTCCTCCAGAGGATACCAGCTGAGGACCAGACACAATGGGGGGAGTTGTACCTGGTGTATGCAAACAGTGATTGCTATAAACTAGCTTTTAGTCATCTAAAACCAGCTACATGGACTTAGAAATACTCCGAAAACCAGTTGTGGTAATGTGCTCAGCCTGCTCAACAGCAGCCTCAGTGAAGCCACGCAGCGAGGAGAAAATCAGTACAAGGACTCACATGATTCCCTTTTACATCAGAATACAGCTTTTGGATCACAGTTAATTCTCTTTCCCTTTACTGGCATTTTACTACCAATATAGCCTTTTCCAAAAGGAAAAGAAGAGAGGGAGACCAACAGTCCTGGCTGTTTACTTCAGCAGTGAGCACAACAGAGAGCAGGGAAACTCAAAACCTAAACTGCACTTCAAATCAGGGCTCCCCACCAGCCCCAGTCATGTCCAGATCCACCCTACTTGATCTGGCACAAATTTAGCAGCAATTGTAGAGAGGGGTGAGCTCCCACTGCCTCTCTGCTGGCTTTCCACCCAACACACGGGTCCCCTCCCTGACCCCAGACTCTGGGCAAGGACCAGTGGGAGATGCTGTCTGGGGAAGGGCACTGGGAGAACAGGGGGGCTTGCTAATCCCTGCCATCTAAATCCACTGCAAAAACTGCTCCACAGAACTGGGCAACCAGCAATGCAACAGACCTTCTCAGAGCCAAGAGAAACACTTCCAGCAGCAGCCAGGTAACAGACACTGGATTTGTTGCTTTTATAAGCTGCAGCAAACCACAACATTTGGTTGGATTTTGTTGGGTTGTTTAGGTTTGGTTTTTTTTGCCTCTGACAAACTCCTGAATTTTGCTGACACTGATTTCTGTGTGGCTCTACAGGAGCTTACACAGCAGTGGTGCTCAGACCATCAAACATCCAGAGAGGTATTTCTTAATGAGTGCATTTTGTCAAATTCTCTGCTCCTCCTTTCCTGCTTGAATCACAGCATTCGGATTGGTGGGTCGTCCTTTAACAAACACAATATTGAAAAGATCTATGTTCTTCAAAGAAAAAATTTACAGAAAATTAATCGTTGATTTATGGCAAGATAGAAATTTAACAACCACAAGAAAATCTGTAGAAATTTCAACTTTATTAGACCTCCTGTTCTTCAAGGAAGTTAGATGTTTTGGTTTTTAAACAGCAAATGGCAAAGCAGCACAGCACAGGACACTGTCTGGGTGAGATTACCTTGCATGGTTATGTGCTAATCCATGCAGCACAAGTATCTCAGGCAAAACAAAAAAAAACCCTGATGCCTGACACTGATGTGGAAGACAACCTCTCACTTCCAAATCTCATGTTCCAGATTGCAACGCAAAGAGCAAAGTTTTGGAAGAGAGATTAAAGCTTTGATCAGAAAATACTGAAGTAGTCTCAGTGTCCACTGCAGTTGAAGCAACTTCTGCCGTGCCCTGGCAAAACACACCCCACCCCAACAATATACGTGTAGAGGAAAAAAAACCTGACCAGGATTATGTTAGCAGGAACTTTTCTGCAGGAGGCAAGCGAGCCAGTGGCTCTCAGCAAAGCTGCAGCCCTAGAGCAGAAGCGGCTGAGGATTACAGCCTTCTCAAATCCTCCGCAGAAGCAGCTGGACCGTGATGTTACCTCACTGTTTACACTCCAGATCCACCTCTCTCTACACCTGCCCCAGGCAGCACTTTCTGCACAGCTCTGGTTTCCCAGGATGGCTGTGGGGAAGCCCTGGGGAGGCAGGACCTTCAGGAAACAGGAGAGTTAACGCGCAGCCAGGAGTCACGGGCAGTTCAGAGAGGTAATCCTACCTGGGTGATAATTAGCTAAACCTAAGCCTATTAGATGAGACTGAATCTATTTAGAGAAAATCATCTTAAAACTGAAGTGACAACAAAGAGATGGAGAGTGACAGTGCAAGCAGATCCAGGAAACACCATGCTTTGTTTATTTTTAAAGTCTGTTAAATATAATGTTCTGTTTAGGCCGTTTGCTCGGAACATTTCTAAAACTCTTAGAACTTGTTTAAAACCTCAGTAGGTACAATTTCTTCTACAGCCTTAGCTGACATCCACCAGCTCCCCCTGCTTAAGGCCTGGTGAACTGACTAGTAACACTGTTACTGCAACTGTTCCAAGTATCAAAACTTTCACATTTCCTAATGCAAACAGAAAAGAATTTGGGAAGGTGGAGGAACATTTCAGCCGGCCTACTGACGAAGAAGAAAAACAGTCATCCACCCCAAGTTTTTCTTTGTGCTAAGTTGGATGCATATGGAAACAAATAAAAAGCAACGAGAACACAAAGCACATTATAAATTTTCTCCCATCACCAAATCCCAAATAGGTCAATAGTGTGGAAAAAAAATAGGTCAATAGAGTGGAAAAGAGCCAAAGCATCAAAAAGAAGACTGTGATGCTGGCATCATCTTGGACAAATTCCCCTTTGTGTAGCCCATTAAAACTTACGCTACAGCAGTTTTAAAACCCATACAGAATGTAAAATGTCCAGGGAATCCCTTCTTGCTACTTAAAAGGATCTAAGTAAAAATTTTGCTTGAAGTTTCCTGACCTTGAATGACTGGTTCTATCAAATCAGATGAAGAGTTTCTAATTCTCCAGAGGCTATATACAAGCTATATTTCTTGAAGCTGCATTAGACAAATGTATAAGCATGCTAAACTGCTTGCAGGAAGGAGGTGTAAAGCCATCACAAAGCACCACCTCTGTCTTCACACGTTATCTCCTGTAACTGGAACCCCATTAAATGAAGGAAGATTCAGCGAGCAGTGTTCATACTTATTTTCACAACTTGGCTTCAATTTAGCCAAAAATATATCAAGTACTCAAAATATCTGAGCGATCTTATATTCTGAGACAGAAAAACTAAGGATAAAGAATTAGAAACATCAAGTCACAGCTAAGCAAAAACTATCAGCAACATATATAAAGGAGCAGAAATCTCTGGTATTTTTCTTTTGTCAGTTACCAAATATACATAGTTCACTAAAGAAAGGCACAAAACACATAACAAACAAGGTAAACCAGAGATCCATTTATATTTGTGTCATCAGCAGCCACAAAGGTCTGCTCCAAATGAATGTCCTTTTGCTGCTTCAGAAACAGAACAAGGATCTCTTAGGAAGAGATGCAACTTCCTTTTTCATTCTAGCAGGCATTTTGATTGAGCAAATAAACAGCTGGGAAATAAACCAGGACAGCCAAAATGTTGTGGGCTGTTTATGTTTTTGGGTTGGTTTTTGGGTTTTTTTTTTAAATTAAAATAGCAGGATTTGACATCTGGTTCCATTCTGCAAGACACTAGCTAGACACTGAAACTTTTTGCATCACAGAGACTGAGATCAGTTCAATGCAGAAAGTGATGAAGGACTTGACCTGTGTTTAGGAAACATGAGTTTATTCATGTTTCTGCTTGAAACAGAGAACCTAGATATTTGCATGTGAGTCTCCAGAACCACAGAGTATTGTTTAACGTTTCCTGACCTTGGTGCATTGGTTCCCTCTATCTGGTTTTCCCTGACTGCTCATCTACAGTCAGATCACAAACATTAGTGAACTTTTATCCTCAAGTTGCCAAAAGGGATTACCATGGGAAAACCCCAGGGAATGTGCTTTTTCTAGATTGTTTTAAAAGAAGAAAATATTTTCTCAGCCCAAACTTTCAATAAGATAGAGGAAAAAAAATATACTAAGGAACAACTAGCAGAGTTAAAACTTCTGTAACCAACACAGTGAAAAATGACATTCAGATCTGAACTATTTCATACTTCCACAAGGAAGGCAGAACTACAGGTTATTTATGTCCTTGAGTTCTGGTGAACAGGAGCTGAAGGCCAGGGGCACTGCTGCAAGCTTTTTACAAGAGGACTATTTTAGAGAGCGTGGACCAATCTTAATACTTTCCACATTTTCTGTATTTTTAGGTAACTATAATCTAACTGAAGTAGAAAAGGCTATGTCAGTGGCAATGTAACTTGCACCTACTGGCAGGCCGGTTCTAAAACCTGTCATACTTCAGCAGAAGAAACATCTATTATTTAACAACCAGACTAAGAATAGCAAAGTAGTCAAGCAATCATCTCCCCACTTTGTGACTAGAGAAACAAGAAGCAAAGGTTAAATAATTTGCTCAAGGTCAGATGGTTTGTTGGAAATATGATCTAGACAGAAAATAGCTAATACTCGAAACAGAACCTACTACTCCAAAAAGCTGCTAATACATTTGATATGCTTTATCTGAACAGAAGCATATTTCAGGTGCTAAATATTCCAAAACAAGCCCCCAAAACACATGGCAGCTTTGTACTGACAGCATCCAAGTACAGCTACCGAAGCTTCGTAGACCTTCTGCCTGTGTCCTGCAGGGCCAAAAAGACAAGGGACAAAGTAGCACCTTCTCCACAGCAGGACCAAGGCACATTGCTTCAACAGATCGTACACACTGCTGCTGCCCACGCTGCCACTTCTCCACCCATCAGCAGTTTTGGCTTTCATGGTCATCAACCCAGCACTCTCTTACCAGCACTGACCTCTTTTCAGAGGACTAAGGAAAGAAACCTTAGCTTTCTTGCTGAGTGATTATACTGAGCACACCATTTAAAAAAGAAAAAAAAAAAAAAAAAAAATCAGGTTCAAGAGTTCACTTAGCATGTGGTAAAAAATATAACAAGCAAAGTCATAAGAGAATCTACTGCTAGACATGTTTACTACAGTTAAAAAGATGTTATAATGAATTTTTAATGGCTGTTTACACCACAATTCTTGCTAATTATCTTTTTTGGATTGCACAGCATACAATGATTTTCTTATGATCTTCCAGAAACTGACAGTGTGTCAGAATGTAAGTGGTGCAGTATAACAAATAGAAGGCAGATAACTTTGGTCTCTTGTATGAGTAACTGCCAGCCCACTACCCTTAGACTAGCTGTTTTCTGTAATCCTCTGCTACTAGCTACCTCTACAACAAAGACTATTGTCATCACCTCTGCTTCTTCATATTTCTCTCTTTATTGCTATCCTGCGTTGACCTAGGCAGTCTATGTGCTAAAGAGCATTTGTGTGGGGCTCAGTGCACAGCAGCTGTAACTGGTGCTACCAAACACAAGTGGCCACAGTGTAGTCCGGTTTCCCTCTACTGGTGTTTTTTCTTTTAAGATTACCAGCAAACTGATTAAGTTTAGATGCTTTAAGGTGTCATCAGTGCCTCCCAACAGAACTAGTCCTAAGTCTCCTCTTTACAGTAAGGAATGAGAAGAGGGATGGACCTGGTCCCTTTATGCGTCAGAAGATTGATTTAAAGGCCCTGAGAAGGTTTCTATCTGAACCAAACATGTAAGAACGTGCACGTAAAGGAAATGTCCTGACCTGCTTGGAGTCAGACTCTGCAGGCAGCTAGTACCTCAGTCACAGGACAGCTCTGACAAACCCATACACATTCCACCAAAGAAGCAACTTGCTCATCTACTCTCTGCAGGACAAAACTGGACAGGGCTGCAAAGAAGCTCCAGACAAGGTATTTAGAGCTACATAGTCATGGTCCTTTAGTTTAACATACTTTTAGATCTTGTCTTGCAGAGCTGCATTCCAAAACCATGTAAAAATGTGGGAAACATTTTGTCAGAACTCAGCTTAATTTTTATTTTCTGAAACTATTTTGATCTCGGATATTTCTTTTTTAAACTACCTGAACAGCATTAGATCTACCTTTGCTAACCTAGAGTGGCCTTTCCACTCTTGACAGGACTCCTCTGAACATATCAGCAGGCCAGACAAGGAGGCATCTGGAACAGAGAATCAGACCATCAGGATACAGCTGTTAGTTCCAAGTCAAGCTACGGAGACTGCTTTGCATCCAGGAGCACTACTCAGAAAAGCAGCTTGTCCATCCAGTGACTGAGACCTACAGGAATGAATGGGCTCAAACTGAAAATCCCTTCCTCAGTACCCACCCTGCATCTGCAAACCTGCAGAATTTAACACCAGAGTAGGCCTACTATAATTCTGTTTTCTTGAAACAGATTTCCAAGAAGCAGATGACTGGTTAATCTTCTACTTATTTACTCCCTCACTCATGCTACTTAGAAATGCCCACCCCAGTCTCCATTTTTCCAGCACAAAAAGAAACCCTGGTGTTAAGTTTTACAAGCCCAACTTTGCAATTTGCCCTTTTGCCACTGGAGACACAAGTACAAAAAGCCTACGATCTTCAGACACCTACTTTGTGTCCACCAAGGTCAATGAGGAATAAAGTGGACAAAAAAGGACATTTTGCATTGCTATTTCAGTTGGGTGCATCCAAGAATTTTTAAGCATAGGCCAAACTGGCTCCAAACTTTGTTTGCAATACGATACAGCTTACTTTAAACCTCTTACCACCATGAATAAAGACAACATTTTGAGGAAAGAGAATTCAGTGCTGCCTGAATTAGCCTTTGATAATGTAACTTTAAGCAGCATTCTCATTCAGAATCTGTTCAGCTGTATGGTTAAGCTATCTGATAGCATCCAGGTGGTTGTCTATGTCACCTTTTTATCTTACCCACTGGTACTTCTGGATGAAATGCTGAAGGTAGAAAGTCAGAATAAGCAGCCCCTTCCAGTCTTAAGATTTATAAACTCAGACTCTGACCTAAAGAAACCTGCAACCTGCTCACTATTAAAAGCAAACAAACAAAAACTCTTTCTGAGGCAGGGCTACATATTTGCTTCCCAGAAATAATCTCTTATCACTTTCTAGATCCTGTTATTGCGATGCACAAAGGAAGATGATGTTCATGCACTTCAAGAGCTTTTCTTCTTCAGAAAATGGTATGTGTCTCTGTCCTCAGTAGCACAGCAGCACTAACAGGACCTGTAGTGTTACAAATTTCTGGGAAGGCACCCGAGATGGTTTGCAACTTTCGAGGTCATCGCGATTTAAAACGGCGAGCCAAAAATCTGGTAATTATGACACCTGCAAGATTTTCAGAGACCAGGACAGTCTGACAGCTTCTGTGCAAATGTGCAGTACCATCCAGTTCCTTCCTTAAAATGTAGTGCTGGCCACGCATCAACTGTTTCAAGGAAACAACAACGAAAGCAATAATCCTCACCATTAAAGGCCTAAAGAGCAATGGAACTTGTAGGCACAATTAGCTTCTAGCATACTCTGATCTGTGCAATACATAATCTTTGTGTTTAATAAAACTGTGCTTAGAAAAGCAGTTTCTGTGCTGTATCTGTACTGGCACTCTACAAGTGGCAATGACAGACCATCACTTGCTGCTGGCAATGAGAGGTCAAGACTTCCATGGAAAATAAACATCAAACCCACCCCAGGTATCTTTTTGGCAATGGGAACTAATTTTGATCACATTTAGTGGTAGTACCTTAGAGCATTGCTAAGGAAAGGCTTCATAATAGCTGTGAGTCTCCAGAGCCATCTATTTCAATCTTGCTGTTTATTAAATATTAAAAAGCATTCTCAAGTTGTACTTACCAAAATGCAGTCCACTTTAGATTGTACAGTTTTGCTAGACATGAAGAAAGAAAGAGAAAAGAGAAATCTCAAATTAATCTAAACAGCAATGACAAAAATATTACATACTAGAATTTCTTTCACTGTACTACAGGCTTCACCTCCTGCTGTGAGATCTCCCCCGAGTCCATGGAAGAATACACATCCAGACATTTTTTTTTTTGGCAGACAGTCACCCCAAACTTAACTGTTTGCTAGAATTCTTGCTGTTTTGCTCTTTCATGGGTTTTTTTAATGAAATATCACTATGAATAGGAGCTATTGTCCCAGGTTGCAAAGCAGGCAGGGTGGCTGTCACTACTTTCAGAATAAGCTCTTCCACAACTCAGATGCATTTTACTTGTAAACACAATTAACATCTCCCTCTCCCTACACTTCAGTAAATCCCACCACTCCAAAGCACTTCTTTCTAGCTGTCCAAAGAGCTGTTACGAAGTAGACAATTGGTATCCCACTGGCAACTTAGTTTTCCAGGTTAGTCTCACTACCTCCCAGCTGGCTTATTAGCAAGACATTAAGTGGGGACTGAATTAAAGTATGCCATAAATGACCTTAGTAGATGTGCCACGGAGTGCAAATGGTATGGAATTTATTATACTTCATATAAACACACCTATAAGCAGATTTAGTGTTTCCTAAGGGTGCTGTACTTCACGTGCTTGGTCTGACTGCATTAGTTGAAGGCATTTTAACATTGCTCGGAAGAGGAGCAGGAGCTTTAACATGCAAAAAACCCAGTAATTTTTTCTGCTGGACACCTATTGAACATGCACTAAACACCAGTTTTTGGAGTTCAGGGAGTGATTCTTTTCCTAGCAGAATAAAACATAATTCAATCTCCTGTTAACACGATGAAACATCTCATTTCCATTCACTTCTGTGCTGGTGCTACAACATACAAAGAAAGATCATGTAAGGTGTCTGATGGATATACTAAAATCATAAGAGAGAAACAAGCAAAACAAACTGCTCTATTGCCTGGTGGTGAGAGGAATCAAAGCTACTGAACCAGCATCTACTCTTGTATCAGACGCTCAAAGAGACGGGAGCTTGATTGTCCTGCTTGTTACACCACCTCATTTTGAAACCAGGCAGCCTAAAGATCTGTTCTGCAGAAGCTGCCAATGCTGATGCCCCCTCCCATACAAGAACTGCATATGCTGTAGTGACAGAATACAAGAACAAATGTCAATAGATTGAAAAACACGACAATAGTTTTAAACGCAAGGCAAGTCCAACTCAAGTAGATAGACTAACAGACATCCACCTGAGCCAGCTGTGTATAGGAGAAGACACTCGGGAACACCAAGGAGGGAGTAAAGCAGAGCTGGGCATTTTGGGAATGCTAAGGATGGTAAAATGGAAGCTCTTCCTTGCCTTGAGGAAGACTCTCTCATCTATCATAGCAACTTCAAAAGGGAACTCAAATGTCATCTCACTCCTCAAAAACCACTGTCTTATTAGAAAAGTCAAAAGGCACCAAGCATAGAAACCTGTTACCACTGCATCTGACCCAAAGCTGCCCAAGGCATACTGAAACACTGCTGCTCCAGCAGCACTTCCTTTGCCCTGGACCCCCCCTTTCCCCCGCTGCCTCCTGTCCCTAGTAGTGCCTCAGTCTCTGAGTCTCTCCTGCGAAGCAGCATCCGTGGCAACAGTGCTCATTTTGGTGTCTGAATCTTCTCTATAGCTTCACACGATAGCTTAACGCAGTAAAGGAGCACAGTGGGTAAGGGGATGCTGGGTACAGGCAGGTCAAAGTTAGTCTAAGTAGAGCCTCTCCTTTACTGACTTGCAGACGACATGGTGCGCGAGGCTTTCCAGGAGAACGCGTTCCAGCCAGCACGGTTTCCCACCCTGCCAGGTTCTGCCCAACTGCACACAAGCACGCCCATTTGCTTTAACATTCTCTTCTTGCAAAGACAAAGAGGCAAGCTGCCAGGAGGCAGCTGGGCAGGAGACCCCTAGAGCTGTCCTGCTCCAAATACCGGTGAGAGTCAGTAGATGTAAACTCTCAAAGTTTAGCGCAGGCTCTTCCAGTTGTGACCTCTGCTCCTACAGCGATGAGCAACAGCGTCGAGAAGCCGCAGCAAAAGAGCAATAAGGGCAACAAATCCAGTTTCTCTGCATTTTCTTTTTGTCAGTTGGGGGCAGAAAAGCGATAGTCAAGTTCACGTCCTCCAACATGCAAGCAAATGTTGCGACATTTTAAAAGGCAACGGTCCCGTGGCTCCAGCAGGGACAAGCACGATGTCCATTTTAACAGCCATTTCTTGTCATCTCCTGCTCCATCTGCCCTAGTATACTGGGAGGACACCATTAAAATTTGTTAGTGGTAAACTGAGGCTCCTTTCATCCTAACCAGAGGACAGGCTTAACACGGCCTGATTCTACACAGCCTGTGCCTAATGACATCAATGTTTCTTATTTGCCTTCCAGCAGAGCTAACAAACATCCAAGTCAAGCTACAGCAACCCTGAGGAACCAGTCCTTTGACTGGGAAGGTGTTAGGACAGTGACCTTCCTGTGATCCTGAGCACTGCCCAGAAAAGCTCCATCTGGTGATGCTGCAGGATGCATCTCCATTGAATCAAGAGATAAAAGGACAAGTGACAAAGAAAGAGCCATCCCAGTTACAACCTATTTGCCACTTGTGTTTATTTCACTCCACTTCCTCCTTCACTAACAGGACAGATCTGTTCTGAAAGCTGAAAATTCATTTACAAATAAGTCAGTCTGCTTCTCCCTCTCCCAAATGCATCCCTTACCTAACTGCTACTATTTACTACTGCTATTACAGTAGTAACTGCAACCAGCAGTCCCCAAAGCAAGGCTGAACCAGTCCCTACACAGAACCTGTTCTAACGTCTGGAGGCTGCTACCTGCACACTTTGCTACACATCTAGAACAGCTGCAGCAGAGCAGTGGGAGCAATAGTTGTTCTCACTAATGAAAATACCCATTTGAGTATACCAGGGACCCGAGCCCATTGGAAAACTAACCTTGGAAAGCACCCCGTAAGCCAGCAGCCAGTGCTGCTCCTCCCAGAAGCTTGCTGGGCCTTACCCCCCCCCCAGAAGCACAGTTGACATTACTCTCTCACTGCTCTTCATGCTGACAGTCTCCCTGACGTTAAACTAGCTCCCTGACTCCATGTAGAGCTTCAGGCTACTTCGAGAGCTTTCATTCAGGACCAGAAGGTGCCTTTTCTGATTCTGGGGGGAGATGCCCCTTACGAGCGGTAACAAAGGTGGCTGCTTTTACAGCTGCCTTGGATTTACCAGCTTGCACCAGATACTGACCCACCATTGCAATCTGGAAGAATAAAACTAGGTATCAAAACTTTCCCCTTCAGAAAACCAAAACAAAAACCCCTCAATGACACTACCACAATCCACCATGAAAGTACTGCTCGGTGGGTGCTGTTGTGCAGGCAGTTTGACAGTGAAGGCACACTCAGCGGCTGACGAAAGGTGTAGCCTGTTCTACTGTCTACAGCAATGCTCCCCAAAGATCTCACCTCTGCCCCAAATGCCAGTCTGGATCAACCTACTCACCTCCAAACTACCACCAGCCACTCAAAATCAAGAGCCCAGCTTCTACTAAGTAGTAAAACAGCAGAGAAAATGGTTTTTCTTAACCTGTGGTTTCGAGAAGCACAGTAGGGTGGCTCCCTGCAAAAGCCACTGTGTTTCATGGAGACACCCTGCCCTACATCCTCCCTGTGCTTTGGGTCCACAGTGGAAGGTCTTACTGGAAAGCCTCCAGCCCATCGTAACAGCCTCAGCTTTCGACTTCACCATTAGGCTCAAGAACTTGGAGAGAATCTTGAAGGTAACTTTCAAAGGCTGCAGTAATTTAAGCTCCTAAACACTGTAGCCACGTTGACAAACTCCTGAAAGTATCTTGGGGAGAATGGGGAGGAGGGAAATCAGACTAAAGTATTTCCTCAAACTGCTCTTCTATCTTATGCCAAAGTATGCATGTCTGCTTTCCCTGACCTATTTATGTATTTCTACTGAAAACAGCCCCATTTTAACAGCCCTGATTTGGCATGGGCAGAATGAGAAGTGTGTTCTCTCTCCAGGTGTGCAGCTGGGGTTACTTTGCACCGAGGGACAGAGGAAGGGGGAAAAGGGGGAGGAGAAGACAAGGAGGTGCAATTTTTGGGGTTTGGGGGTTTTTTTTTGGGGTGGGAGGGGTGTTGTTGTTTTTGAAGTGGCATAAAACCAGATGCTGACAACCTTCCTCTAATTAAGCAATAATTTCCTTTCAGGAATAGGTAGCTGAACTACACTGAGCAACATGGGACCATCATATTACAAGAGGTGTCAGAATTCAGTCGCTCTGAGCACACCGAGTATTTCCTTAATTCTGCAAATAGTAGAAGCCATAAAACCACAAGGGATATGAGAAGCCTTATGTCTGAGAGACCAGAAAGAGGAAGGTGTATGGGAGGGGTAAAAGAAAACCCTCCAACTTACTAGCTACTGTCCAGTTGACTTTAAGCCTTCTGAAAGCCTGCACAGCCACTGAAATGAACCCTTACCAGCTTTCCAACTGCAGATCACTGACTCCCTAGGAAAGCCAGCAGCAGAACAAACACTGGGCAGGGATGTGCAGTGAGCACACTGCATGAACACCCATCTGCTGCAGCACAACTCCTGTCCTGGGGCTCTGGCAAAGGGGTTCTCAGTTGTGTCCCCAGCAGGAGTGGGACAGCAGCATCTCTGGGACACTGCGGTTCTGCCCGGCCTGGGGACCTCCCCGTCCCAGAAGTCACGTGGGACACGGCTCTCGTCATTCAAACACTAGCCATGAATCCTTGAATGGAGGAAAATGTCAGTAATAGTGACAAGTCCAGTTCACCAAAATTCAGGGGACGAGCCGAGCCACAGCTTACTGTGCAAAATACCCTAATGATGTCACTAAGTGGCCAAACCCAGGAAGCCAAAAGGGATTTTTTTCGTTACAAGTTTCACAGCATCAGTGAAGTTGCCGCAGCCACTTTGTATCCCCCTTCAGCCCCAGACTGCAGGTATTTCCATGAACTGGAACACCCTCCTGCAAACAGCCTCCCAGGCTGCGCTTCAAGCGCTTGGCACATTTTGGACGGCCGAGGGAAAAGGTGATTTCTGCCAAATCCTAATGCAATTTATGCCAAGTAACAACTTCCCATCACCGCCAATAGCTGTGCCATGCATCCTGACGAGAGGATACGCTCCTGACCCAACAGCAAGAGTCACCCACTAAAGGGCACCCAGTTTCCAGTAATCTTTGCATTACCCTCTCAGGCAACTAACAAAGAGAGAGACAAGGTTTACAAAGTTCTAAAATAATCTTTCTTTGGAGAAGGAGATGAAACCAAAATGAAGTTTGAAAATAACCCTAAAGTCTTTCCTCCTGCGAGTTCAGCACGAGACCGGCAACAACTCAGCACAGCGGCGGCAGAGGAAGAGCAGCAGGGGCTGTCCAGGGCCACAGAAGCTCCCCAGTAGCCCAGGGGTACAACCCTAACGCTCCACGGCAACACACCGCTGCCCCAGTGTTTACACTCAGGTATCTGAAAACATTCTGTATGAGAAGGATACCCAAGACAGCACTTAGAGCTGTCTGTCAAGGAAGAATTATTTCAGCAACACGGCCTTTTAAAAGTACTCGGGTCTGAAAAGCCCCCATTTCCCACTGCATCCGTCTTTCCCCCATACAATCTCCACAGGTTGTTTGTCAAGCTGTTTAACAACAGAGCCTACGAGTAGTCTTGAAAGGCTGCTTCTGTGGGGAGCGATGCCACATGAGTAGCATTTCCAGGCCCACGTCTCCCAGGCACAGGAGGTATCTGAGTGCTGACAGCAGCCAAGAGCTCTTCCTCAACCCAGCAGTGTCTCACTGCCTCTTTGTCTTGGGCAAAAGCTCAGTTAGCTAGAGAGGAGAGCAAGTTAAGACTCCACTGTGAAATACCAACAGTGATGGTTCTGGCAAAGTCATGGCACGAGAGGATCGTTATTAAACTGACCACGCATCCTTTTGGAAAGCTTTGGTACTTCTTCCACAACTCTGATGACTTCAGGTAACAAACAAACAAACAAACAGATCTGTTTAGTCTGCGTGCTGTGAGGAAGCACTCCAGGAAAGGATTACCAAACCTATTACAGTAAGTGGTGCTATCAGCAAGGTTCTATTATCACACCCTCACCATGACAAGCGCTGTGTCCCAGCAGTGCCTGCAGGATTCAGCCTCTAATCCTTAATCTTACTGAATTAATGCTTCTCTTTCTTAGACTAACAGCTCTAAGTATATCTTTATATAACCTCCCATTCAGAAGCACAAAAAAAATGTTAAACTGGAGCCAAGGATCATCGACGGAGAAAATTATGAAACAACCACCTATGCGTGCTACTACTCAATTAACATCTTCACATATGCCATGTTACCTTGCCTGGCTTGGCTCACATTGATAAAGAAGTAAAATGGCTGTAAAAGCATTTCAATGAAATATTTAGAAAGCAGGGCCGCGAAAGGTTGGAAGATGTTTGAGTTAGTGACACGGTGACTGTACGTATCGCTCAGCTACTGCAGCATGAGCTTTCGCTAGCACAGGTTCTTGAGACAGGAAAGCACACCCAAGCCAGGCACATCTGCAAGTCACCTCTGGCCTCCCAGAGTGCAGGACACCCCCCCCCCCCCACCTCTGGCTCTCTGGTATGCAAGAGCCAAAAATCAAGTGGCTTCTGATGCCACCTAGGGGCTCTCTCCCTGCCTGCACTTCTCTCTCCCCTGGGGATAATGCAGTGCCATGCCTTGAGACAAGGCACTTGAACCTGGCGCAAACACGAGCTAGCAGAAGCAAAACATTTCATACAAGACAAATTAAATCTTCCAGTATTCAAATTCAAATGTTCGTGCCACAGATAACAGCTACAGGGACCGTAACTGCATCTGGGAAGCACGTGAAGTATTGTTATGTCCCTAAAGCATAAAACCAGCCAGAGTTGTGCCCAACTCTCAGACTTCTAAAAGTAAACCAAGCAAGTATTCACCAATTTCTAAATATCGGCTCTTTCAGCTCCAAGGAAGACTCCTCCCCAATCCAAGCCATACCCCTTCTCAGCAAAATAAGGAAGCACGCTGATAAAACAGTGCAACGAGGATGAGCTGCAACCATTTCATCTTCCCCTGTACCCTAAGCAGCCTCCTTCCACTCAAAGACAAAAAGCCAAACAAGTTTTCCGCGGGACGCGAGAAGGAGCGATGCTGCATCACGGTGCTGAAAACAAGAGTAGTTCAGCATGCCACAACATTGCTAGGCGGTGTAGGATAGAACTGGTCAAATGCACGACTTCGATTGTTACTAAAATAATTGCCATTAAAATATTTTGTGTAGGATAAAAATGTAATCCCTTCACCATTTCTGACACTGTGATGATGAGTATTAAATAATGCCAACCACACAAACAGCTGAACAAAGGAGGAAGATAAGGCTGCTAAGGAAACACCTAAGTCTCAAATGTAGCCCATTGTAATGAATTGCCAAGAAATAATTAGCCACCAGACATCAGAATACCTACATCTGAGATTGAGGTCTATGAACATCTCTTTTCGTTCTCTGAAGAAATCGAGCTGCATTCAATGCTACAGGCTTGTTTCACCATTCTGAAAATAACTGGGGAGAACTCGCAACAAGGACCCACTGCCAGGTGCTCTATTCCAACAAGACGACAGTCATTGAACTTCCTGGGTTTGTTTTTTTTTACATTTATTTAAATTCGGTATTTTACCACAAGTTACTTTAATGAACTCTTTGAAGAGACAAAGAAAATGCTTGTACACAGCTCTCACCCTGGTTCTTTCAGCGCTGCTCTGAATTAAAATCAGTGAGTATTGTTCTATTCGGGCAGGACTCTATTCCAAGGATGCGATGCCCTCTGTACATTATGTGGGAAGATAATAGGACTTCAGCGGAGCTGCATCCTATATTTATTACTAACCATCTACATGAGGCACTGCAGGACACTGCTCTAAGAGCAGTCTGCGTGGATCAATTGCCTAGAAAGGCTAAACACAGAAAGCACAGGGTGATCTCAACGAAGTGACATGGAAAAAGACCGCTCGAGTAGGAACTTTAAACCTAAAGTATGTCCCACTACAAGCAGAAAGGATACAGTCGCCAGGTAGTCAGCTTTGTGACTAAACAGCACATCATCCATCACAACAGCTCATATATTCACAATGAAAACTTCTGGTTTTAAAATTCATTACAAAAAAACAGAATTTGGTTGCTTCTGAATTCAGACTATAGACAGCCAAAAGATCTGTTGTGGTATCTTCAGCCACAGTCAGCAGAAACCTAATCACAGTATTACTACTTAAGGCTAGTATTTCTAAGGGGTCTGACCTGGACATGCTATAAAGCATGATGAGATTTTTCTCAATGATTTGTCCCACATGTCTCTAAGAAAAGGTACATAGGGAAATTGAAGGCATGACACTTCTCAGCAGCAGTTAAAATTTAAAAATAAATAATAATAATAATAATAAATAAAATCACAAGTGCCCAAAATTGTTTCAGTTCCATGCCTGCAGAGCCAACACACCAAGGAGGAAGGCAGTGCCTCACTGTGCATCCCAGCCTGCTACAGAGCACAGACCTGCTCCTCCAGTGCCTTTCCCTTGAGAAAGGGTGGCTACAGACAAGTGAAACAGTACTCACAAGAAAACAGGATTGGTTCTACACTCTGCTTACATTTAATACACACCCGAAAACACACAGATCTGTACAGGGCTATGTTTATTGTACATAGTTACACAAAGCTCAGCTGAATGTTGGCATTGCCAGCGTTGGCAGCTCTCTAGCAGTGCTCTCTCACCATACCCGTTCCCCGGCGCTGGTGCAGGCGCCTGGATGGCCGATCGAAGCCTGCTGATAAAAGGTGTGTTTCTGCTTCTTTATTTCTCATTACGTCCTTCAACATTTCCATGACCCACAGCTATCCTAGTTACTCTCTGTTAATAAATAGGTTTGCTACTGGTTGTACCTCTTCACTGCCCTATTTGTTTGGTACCCCGGGTGGTATCCCCTGGTCAGCAGTGCCATAACCCAGTCCTATCCAAGCTCTTCTGTGGCTTTACCTTAAGTGAGCACCATCTCCGAGGAGCAGACCAGATCCTCCCGCACTGCCAAGCCCAGAGCCGAGCCCCACACACGGATCGAGTCCCACCAAGACAGCACAGTACTCGGACATCCATCCCCTCTCCCAAACCTGCAGGGCCAACAGCTGCTGATGTCCCACCAGCAGCCCGGGAAGGAGCCGCAGCCTTTACACCATGCTACACCTCAATGCTACCTGGTGCACGTTAGGGCCTGGCACACTTTAGGAAGCAGAGAAGCATTCTGAGGGCTGCAGTGGGACTGGTTAGCCCACCACAGACACTGCACTGGAGAGGTTCAGCTCAACCCCCAGGGCTTCACTAACACACACTGTTCTTCCCTCCACGCCACAGACATCCATCTCTCCCCTCCACTCTGAACAGCTCGCTCAGAGGCATCAGCTTGTCTTTCTGCAAACAAATCCAGCTTTTATCTATCCCCCTCCTTCTGATGCTGTTTGCAACATCCCATTACCTCTGCTTTTGCCACGGTCTCTGGACACGTGCATTCTTCCTCCATGCTCCCTTTCCTCTCATGCCTGTCCACCACACAGCTCCTCACACCCTTTTTACCATCGGAGGAACCTGCACCCAAGTGCTGACCTTGGTAACTCCCAGGGAATGCAATCCTTGCAGCCTCTTATGTTTCCCTGTGCTGAGTAATGCCCCAAGTATCTACAAGGGCTCTCCAAGCATCTGTCTACTAAAAGGGTCACTTCTTTTGTGCTAGATGGTCATGGCTTCACTGACACAGGAAAGGCAACATCTTTCCCCAACCTATGCCACACTGCTCATCCCATAACCTTATTCCTGTCCTTGACTTTTTCATAGGGGTGAAAATTTAAAAGCTGAACACATGGAGGATAAACTTGGAACTGCTTCCTGATAGTGACAGCCACACATGCTCCCATCTTGAAAAATTCCTCCTCCTTGTTCAGCTGGCAGAAGTTCTTTCAGGCCTCCTTACTTCAGCCTTGTACCTGCACCCTGGGTCATTTCTCACTCACCTCAGTTTATTGACCTGGACCCACTCCAGCCGCAGAAAATCTCTGGTCTCTTCAAATAAAAAGCTGCAAGTAGCCATAAGTCTCTCGCCTACCTCAAAGATCAGCTCATTGGGTACTAAAGCAGTATAACCCATCAGTTTTCCACCCTGTCTCTGGAGCTGAAAAAAATAACACTAATAGCGTTTTTTAAAATGGTTTTAATCCCTAAACTAGGATCTTCAGAAAAGTTACAAACACATGCTGCTCCAACTCTCAAGGATTTAGTTTTAGCATGTGACCTGTCCCAGTACAGAAAGTTCGAGTTCCCCTAGCCTGCAACCCAGGTGAACTTTAGTTTACTTGCAGACTCAAGAGCTTGTCTAAACCTGTAAGCTGCACTTGCTTAAATTAAAACTACAAAATGTAATTAAGTTAAAGCCATGTAAATTCATACCTGCGTGCATCTATTGCTGGTTGTACCCACACAGCGAGGCTTGAACACAACTGTACTCACTCCTAGGTGGTAGCTTAGCTGTGCCAAACGAGCATCTTACACGAGCCTGTGCTGCAGGACTGGTTGCTCCAAACCACGATTACGTTTACCAGCTCCTAGGCTGAGGCATGGGTCAGGCCTGTACAGGTTCACAGCAGCCAGAGCAGACAACTCCACTGCCAGCGCTGAATAAACTACAAGCACAGGGCAGATGAGCATCATTCACTCAGTCACCTTCACTCCACCCACTGCTTCCTTCACTGCTGTGCTGCCTCTGCAGCTGTGATGAATGAACAGGCAAGTCTATCAGATTATTTCTTTCCTCTAAAACCCAATTTATGAATGGAAACTATGAACAGCAGGCATCTGACCAGAACTTCATCTCCCACAACTTTAGGGTTTAGCGCTCAGTCTCCTCAGAACAGAGGATGATGTATGCAGCCACTCTGCTGCAGGCAGACTGTGCTACGCCTGGCTCTGCCAGCCCATCCTTCTCCTGTAGGCAGCTGAGGGGAACAGGACCCAAAAACCACAGCCTTTCCTTCTCAAGTAGTGCACCTGCTTTGCAGGCACGGCATAGTCCATAAGCATTTTGATATTTATTTTGAAAGTTTCTGTCTTGTCACCATTTTCTTTTAAAAACATAGCAGAGGGCATGTGACCTGTCCCAGTACAGAGTACCAAAGCCACAGACACGCAGGTCACTGAGTTTAGCACCCTATTAGGATGATTTGCAGAACACCTGCATGGATTCATCATTCATAATATGACCCTTTCAAACACCCCAGGGAAATGCTAAGCTATGCCACAACTTACTTCGTAAAGCAGTCAGAGAGAGCTGTCCTTGATTAAATCTACAACAGATTTCAGAAAAGCTGCATTAAAATCTTCAGACTTCCCAAAAATCGTAGCACGAGAGAACTGTATTTAAGCCAGATGTAGAGAGAAAGCTGCTAGAGCAATGTTCACTGAGAGAACCTCACCACTAAAACTCACCTGTAGGCTGCAGCACGTAACTGGCTAACATCTTTCAGCATCTAACAATCTACTCAACTATGCTTGTACAAAACTCTCACATTAATGTTACCCACAATCACTTGTCTGATGGGTCCTTCCAGGAGACACTGTCTGAGAGCACTAGGGAATTGATCGGTCTGGATTTTCATTCCTGTGAACCACACCATAGGCAAACGTGCCAGGGGGACAGCAGACGTCTGCATTAAGGGAACAAAAACGTCTTTTCCTGATTATTAGCAGGTTGATTTCAATTTTTAAGGTGAACTACATGCTGCTTTGCCACTCCCTTACTGAGCAGCTGAACTAATCAAGCCAGAACTGCAGCTCACCTTTCTGAATCTGATGAATTTAAGGACCACCTCTCCCAGATCACAATGTACTTGAGCCATCTCCTGAACCTACATTAGGCCTAATTTGCCACAAAGGGACTAGGGTTTAAAGTATTCTGTGGCAACTAAGATCTTCTCTGGAGGGACAAGAATCACTGTGACAGGACAAGTAACAATCACTGGGTTCTGCACTGCAAACACTCATTATAAATATTTTCACCCTGAGCATCTGAAGCTATTGATGGAGAACACCCCAGTACACATCCGTGTCGAAGTGTTTGCAGAGAGAAAGCTTCCACACACGGAACCACTGTACACACAATCTACATTTTGGGTTTCAATCGAGCTGCAAGTTTCACCAAAGTGAACATACAAACTGTGGTGGTACATTAATCTCATGCTCCTAATCCCTTCAAGAGAAGGAAACTTCTACAAGATAAAGATGCCGTCCATGGAGATACCTGCAATCAAAGCCAAATGGGGACTGCTTAAACTTACTGGTACTAAACAAAACAAATACCTTGGTTTTCTTTTTTTGTTGTTGTTTTTCCTCAGCCTGAGAGATCAAGAGTATGACCATTTTTTAAGCCATTATTAACCAGGAAATCTGACTACTCATGGTGTAAATTCAGGCATACATCTAACAGGTAATCAGACACCTAGCTTCCACTTGGAAGTAATCAGTAAAAGACAGTTGTCTGAATAGCTTTGTGGATCAGTGACTCTATTATACAGGCTACCAAATCTTCAGGGTTAGCATTTTTTACATGATAAAACGATAATTTGCAAGACTGTTAAGTGAAATTTCATTCTAAACTGCATTTAGACATACTGTTGTCTGATGTAATTCAACACACACAAACCAGCGTTTCCAAATCGCTGTGAAAATAGTGGTTTTAAAAGTGCTTTTTCTTACGTCTTCAGCACATTGGTTGATTACTTGGGGTTTCTGTATTTGACTCGGTAAGCTATCTGTAGCTGTTCAGTACAACTGATGGTTTCTGTTCAAAAATATCCCCTTCTGCATTTTTGAAACGAGCTCTGTCAATCCCACTTCATTCCCTTAACTGAATGGAACAGGCATAAAAACTTTTCTCTCAGCTGCCAATTAATTTCTCAACTTTTAATGAGTGAATCATTGAACTATACCACTGGAATCAAGCATAATGAAGGTAATTCTGCAGAGCAGGCTCCTGGAGCCAAAAGCTGGCTTAGCTCTTCCGCAAACTGTGGTTCCAGGTGTACAGCTTGCCACTGCTGCCAGTGAGTAATTTGACTGTCTTAATATCAACTAATTTATTTAGTTTACTTGACCACTAATAGCAACTGTAGGCCCTAATACAGCTCATCATTTACAATGGTAACAGGCTTAATAAAAAAATAATAATAAAATCAAACCATAAAAAAAAACCCAGGCATACTTTTTATGTACTGTTAATGCAAGAAACAGCAGATTTTGTCATAGCTCGGAGAAAAGGTTCCCGTGGCACGGCCTACAACTCCTGCAAGATGATTTCAAATGGATTTTTCTGGCCTTTGCTACAGACAGTCCCAACACAGCAGAAAGAGTTCTCAAGCAAGGGCCGAGCGCCAGCTGGACAGCCTCACAGCACCTCACCAGCACCCACCCACTTGTGTGTAACCAGCACAAGGCCCACGGAGCCATCCTTCACCTTTCGTTGAGAAACACGGCGAGCAGCACAGAGCGTCAGCATCCGACCGCAGCCAATGGTATCCTAGGGTGCATTAAGAGTATGGCCAGAAAGCTGAGCGAGGTTCTCCTGCCCCTCTACTCTGCACTAGTGAGGCCCTATGGGGGATGCTGTGTCCAGTTCTGAGCTCCCCAGTTCCAGTGAGACAGGAACAACTGCAGAGAGTCTAACAGAGGGCTGCAAAAGTTACTAGGGGACTGGAACATCTCTCTCACAAGGTTGAGAGCCCTGGGGCTGTTTAATCTGGAGAAGACTCAGAGGAGATCTTATCAATGCTTATCAATAGCTAAAGGGCAGGTGTCAAGAGGACAGGGCCAGACTGTAATCAGTGGTGCCCAGTGACAGGACGAGGGGCAAAAGGCACAAAGTAGAACACAGGAAGTTCCCTCTGAACATGAGGAAGAACTTTACTTTCAAGGATGCCAGCCTGGATCAGGCTGCCCAGAGAGGTTGTGGAGTCTCCTTCTCTGGAGACTTTTAAAACCCACATGGAAGCAACCCTGGGCAACCTGCTGTAGGTGAACCTGCTTTGGCAGAGGCGTTGGACAAGATGATCTTCAGAGGTCCCTTCCAACTCCTATGATTCTGTCAAAACTTTTCAATTTACAGGCCTTCAAAGAGTTACCACCCATGGCAGCGAGCAACTGTCTTGCCTGTCTGTATTTTAATATGGCAGAGGTTCTGAAGAGGAAGAGAAAAAGCACACAGAGCTATTTCCACTGAAGTCACAAAGACTACTCCAAGTATTTTCAGGTGACTTCTAAACAAGGGCAAGAAGATAAGGAAAAAGCAGCAGAGAAAACTGCCCCTCCTACTATCCAGCACACCTTGCTCACACGGAAATTCTTGTTTGTCCAAGGGGGTATTCAAGGCAGACACTTCCAGGCAACCCTGTACTAAGAGAAGGTTCCAATGCTCTGCCTGCATTGCTGACAGCTTTAAAAATAATTAATTCACTGCTTTATAGGCAACCAAATCAATGAAATGTAATTCCTGCTGTCCAGTGCAATCCAACTTTTTCACTGGCAGAAGTCCCAACAACCTTATAATGGCACATAGGAATCTTTGACTAAACAGTACGGATGGCCTCCATGCCTGTGAGAGCATCCATCGAGATGGACAGCTACAAATCATGGACCTTGACATTTAACCACAAATTTCCTCTCAGGCAGAGACACGAATATGCCTCATTTAATAAACGAGTTCTTCCTAGGAACAAGATTTTCCTCCCAAACTTGAAGTACCTGACAATTGGTAATGATACCATCCAGGGAAAAGCTAAGCAGGACCCATCACTCTGGAGGAGCACAAGTAATCTCTGAGATGCTCCCACGGACTCCACACACCACACCACGCAGTGTGTCTATAGGGGACAGTTAGAAAAAGGTAACAGTTCACCTAACCCGAGCAACAAACACTAGACCACTTACTGGGTGTGGTACCGAGCTGGTCCAAAAGGAGAGCTTGGCAGGTCTGCCACCCATGGCAAGCCCCTCCACTGGGGCTCCCAGGGTGCAAGTCCCACCCACAAAGACCATCCCACCTACAGCAACACCCAGCCTGCCCACCCTTTGACTGGTACAATGTCACTGCAGCAACCACAAGCAACGAAACACAAGCAACAGGGAAAATATCCGGGAAGTTTTGAATGTTTTTTTCCACTGTCTTAATGATTAAGCATTCAACAACAGAAAACACTTGGCAGCTTACTGAAAGCCTGTTGATGGCACAGCAGCCGGTAACGAGCATCCTACTTGATGACAGATAATCCTTTTTCCATTAAATCAAGAAAGCATTAAAATTGAGATACTGGCTAACTCCATTTAGATCAAAACAAAACAAACCCTCAAAATTCCAAAAGATCTGAGGGAACCCGGCAGAACACCCCAGCACGTTCAGAATTTTTACATGTACTTTGGGGATTCTTCTCACTGTCTTGAAAGTACCAATGTGTGTTGGCCTTCCGTTTGGTCTCTTTTTGGGTGACAGAGCACTGCATTTTCATCTATTCAATTTACCTTTTGAATCACCTGCTGGTAACTTTTCCAACATACAGTCCATCCTTCTACCTGTACTGCTCCAGAGGCAAGCTAGAAAGCTACCTCCTTCTCCTCATCTTCACAGCTTAAAAATAAGGAGCTCCTTATTTACATACGAGGCTTTGCAATATCAGATATTAGAATGGCTTGAACCAAAAATCCAAATTTGGATTCTGATCTGAATTTTGCAGCTCTGGCCCTTCTCCAAATACTTCTGTTTGGCAAGCGGCAGAGTGGAGTAACAAGAGAAGGCAACATACGTAAGTTATGGGATCTGTATAAAAACATTAAACTCAACCCCTGCTCTCAAAACCACATACACAAAAAAGACTAACAAAGCCACCCCAAGCCCCAATTTATGAAAGGATTAATTAGTGCTTCGGTACAAATCTGATCACCCAAACCTGAGCTGTACTGTCATCTGGCCCAGTTACAGTATTTTTTTGCTGATTAATTTATACAGCACCCAGAAAATTTTAGGGGGTGGTTCTAAGTGTTCTTTTCAAACAGAGATTTGGATTTCTACTTGCCAACAGCAGACAGACACATGGAAATCAAACACAACTGCCCCAAACGGTAAGCAGCCCAGCTACGAAGTCCTGGCACGACAATCCTGCAATTCTGTGCTTATTAAGAACTCGTTAGAAATGCTGCTCTGAATCAGAGTGTCACACCATCTGACTTGCTTCAGTGAAGGGAACTCCTGCGGTGGAAAAGTAAAATGTTTACGAAGCAAGGAACTGCATATGTTTGATGCTGTGAAGTCAACAATTTAATGCACTCCTACGCATTTTAAATGAAGAGCAATAAAACTTGGCCAAATCTTTTATTACTTGAATATTGTCTTTCCCCCATATATTTTATTAGATCTTATTGTTTCAAGAAAAAAAAATAAATAAAAAAAATCCCACAACCCACAAGCAAGAGTGAAAAATCCACTCTTCCTAAAAGTAGATTTACAAAGATTTTTATTTTTTTCCCTGCAAAGCTATTCCGTCCGACTCGGAGCCAGGATATTCAATAAAACCTCAACTCCATTCTCCAAAGGTTACGTACAGGGCAGCATTCATTTTATCCAGGTTTATTTTCTAACCTTGTAAAAAAGCCTGCAGACCGAATTGGCTTCCACACCTGCTGACCTAGAAACTCCAGCACTGTGGTGGCCGTGCCCCGCTTGGGAAGTTGCTTTTCCTCCCACGCCGACCCGCACCGACTGCACGGGGCAAGGCTTTCCCAACAGCAAGGGGATGCACTGCAGCACGGAAGAGTAAAGGCTTTTTCAAGCCACTCTGGTGAGAAGAATTCTTCCAGGGGGGCTTCCCCTCCGAAGGAGGGTTTCCTGCACAGAGGAATGTGCAGTAGTAGATACAGGGCGTACCTGGACCTTGTTCAAGGGAACGGGAGGTCACCCTCCAAAACACTCCCCGAAGGGGATGGAGCAGCCATCCTCCCGCCAGAAAAAGAAGCCGAGTTGAAAAAGTGACAAATGCTGTAGGATTGATCTCGCCCCATTCAAGAGATCTGCACCACAGATGGTTACACTCTGGCACGTGGTCTGAAATTTGTTTACAAGGCAAAGAGAAACAGGCACATAAAATGATCAGACGGATTGCTTTCTAGAAGCGTCTTCCCTAGGAGATGGCCCTCACCGCAGAACTGCATTTTTCTCCACAACAGCTACAAAGGAGCTACTTTGACCAACTTGTACAGAAACAGATGGAGTCAAATCAAACAAATTCCACTTTCTGTTCCTATCCATTCGGGGAAGCAGAGTGTGAAGGAGAATGACATGCTGCTAAATGCTTTACCCGAGGAAAGCCGACCTTCCCTGAAATCATCAATAACTACTCTGAAATGTGGTCCACAGCTCCATTTTTTCCTGTGTGCTTGACTGCTTATATACCGTACTGGGAAATACATGCAGGACAAGCAAGTATCACCATCACCTGTAAACAATGGAACCATAAAGCTAGGGAAAACTGGGTTAGTGACAAGGAATCTCTGCCATTTTCCACAGCATCTCTTAGCTGAGGGGCTCAAACTACTTTTTCAAAGGACTTCTGATGTTACACAGATTTAGTGCAGCCCGTACACCTGTCAATGATCATTATTAACCCTTCCTCACAAGAGTTAGCAATCTTATACTGAAGAATTTGAAGCTTTGTTTCCCATCTCCAACAAAGAATTAAGCAGAATGAAGGAGGGAATAGTGGCTGGTGCAGTTTGAGCTGAGGGCACAGAATAACCACAAAAAGTCAGTAACTGGCTAGAAGAAATTTTAAGTTTTCTGCTCAATTTTGACAGACCATTTAACAGAATACAGAGGTTTCTTGGGGGGGGGAGGGTGTTTCCCCCACTCACTCCTTTCCTCCTGAGCTGCAGAAAACTGAAGAAGGGTAAATGCAGATGGATTGGTCTACAGATTAATCGAAACGGACTTCAAGAAATCCATGTTTTAAAAAAATACATAAAAGGTGTTACAGGAATTCCAACTGTAGAAGAAACTACCAAAAAAAGCGTTTGCACCTGCATTTGCAAAGAGCCTGAAACACCGACCCCTTGAGCTTCCCTTCTTTATCACCAAGTATTTTATTTAAAATATCAAGACTGTCAATCAATTTTTCTGCTGACCTAACCATACAAGTAGCAATTCGTATTATGAAAAATCTCAATGGCATTTCCCAAATTGCAGAACATTAGCTCTGCCAACAGCTAAGTGACAACCCACACTTGCTGACAATGCCTAATGAGGAGTGATGGATGCAGTTGCAGGAGGGAACAGGCATGATGCAAGTCATAAGAAAGAACAGAGTCTTCCAAAGATTAGAAAACATCGGGTGTTACAATCGGCTAATCTGGTTTTCTAGCACAATACCAAGAGCCCAAAACTAACAAGGCACAATTCACTTCCTGCTCCCTCTTCAACATGAGACAAACTGGGCCTTAGGACATATAATTTTGGCATTGCCCAGCCTAGCTCATGTGGTTTTCCAACGCAACTTACAGCTACAAGAGCAATTTGAGGACAAAAATTATGGATCCAAACCCCAGAGCCATGTCCAAGTGAAATGGCTGCAAAAGCAAGGCTTTGTGTTCGCCACTCCACGCCGCTTGGTCCTCAGTTCGGTTCACACAGGAGATATAGGGGAGGGGGAGGAGAGAAATTAATCTCTCAAGCAGAATTATTATATTCCAATCCCAACAGATGCCTTTAGGACAAAAAGGAGCCGAGATGCAGGCAAGGTGAAAGAAGCTGGGGCCAATTTGTGCACAGATGCAAGCACCAGATTACCATCTACAACAGTAAACAAGTACTCATTGAAGAATCATCACCGGTTATTCACAGCAGCAAACAAAAAACCAAACCAGTCCGTTCCTTCAATGTCTGCAGCTACGGACTGGGTTTTAGATTAATACAGCGAGCAGTGGGATTTACTGCCCCAAACAGTTGGTCTTTCTCTTTCATGCCAGCGAGAGCAGACCCTCAGCCCACACCTTGGTCACGTCCACATCCCAACCCTTCTGCCACGTTGCTTTCACATACACGTATCGCTGGCTGTCTTCAGGTAGAGGACATTCTCTGGCAAGTTACTGTAATTTTGATTATACTCTGTCCTCACCACCACATGTTTGGGCACAGAAACATCACTTACAGACAACACACACTTGGTTATACAGAATCCTCACCCGAAGAAAATCAGTGAAACCCCATTAGTCTATATGCTCAGACAGCTGACTAGGGAGGTTTTCCCGCCTCGGGCTCTAATGTCTGGACAAAAAGCTATTAATAAATAGGAAAGCTTTAATGAATCTAAAGGGAAATAGAAACAGGCAGATTAAGGCCCAGTGTCCAGCCAAGACCAGGGCAGTTGACAAACCCGCCCAACCTGACACTAATCAGCCAGGCTGGGCTCCCAAAGACGCGTTCTCCCCGTCTAGACTTCTAATCCGTCAATGGGAAAAGACATCTAATATTATTTCTGCCCGTTTCACCGACACAGTAAGAACACATCCAACTGCCTCGGCCACTCACACACACAGTACAAAACAAAAACGGACACCGCTTGGCCAGATGTGTTCAAGGGGGGCAGACAGGGAAACAACCCACAGTTAGACAGGAGTGAACCGTAATTATTGTAACCGAACAGCAGTTAAATACCTGTGTGTGACGCTGCAATGCAAATAAATGCTTTCTGATTTGTTTCCCAAAGAGTTACTTAGCTGTGCTTATCTTGCCCTCCTCGGTCCAAACTAATGGTGCCTTTATATGCAAAAAAAAAACCACCCCAAAAACACGACATCAAAAAACCCCCCAAAAATAGACTGGACTCCTAGCAAGCACATTTTTAAGTCTCCAGTACATACATTGACTGTGCCTGCAATTTTAACCAGCAGGATTTAACCTATTGTTTCATTTTAAGGGACTCCACATGTTCACAATTACTAGAGCTACTTTTGTCAAACTACATTTCAATTTAATACACGGAATAAATTAAGTATGGAGCTGAGCTAATGAATAACTCATTGTCCCACTCAAGGCCTACATCACACACTATATTTATATTTGCCTGTACAGTGGAAGGACAAGCACAGACTTGTTTGTGATCCTCAAGTCCAGTATTTCAGTAGCTGCTATATTTTGCTATACTATTATTTTCATTGACGATACAATCCGAAGACTGAAAACCTCTTCTTTAAAAACAAAGCAAACAAGCAAAAAGCCCCAAATGTAACTAACAAACATAACGAACCAAACCCATCCATCCGCTTCTGCACAAACGTGTGTGGGAGAAAAAGAGATGTTGGGAAAACAATTCAGAAGAGTACTAACCTAGACGTGCTAAACCCTTTGGGAAGCAAGGGAGGAACTGGATGTGCCAACCTGCCAGCGCACACAACTGGCAAGGCAGGGGAGGAGGGGAGGGAGGAGGAGGAAGGCAGAAAAGAGGAAGCTCTCCTCTGCACGTTACACCTCGTTCTGTTAACAGAGCACTGCCCTTCTCACCAGCAGCCTTCCACAACCTCTCCCAACCGTTTATCCACCACCAGCACAGAGCACCCTCTGAACACAGCAGCATATCCAAGACTGCAACTACAGAAGGAGACTTTCCACTGTTTACTCCAAGTGCGGCGTGCACGACTTCTCTGGCAATGCTCCTCATCCTTACTGCTCAGAACGAACCCATTTTACAGGAAGATGCAAATTTACTGGAGTTTAAACTCCAGTCTCACATGAAGACTGCTCCATCACGATACAAAACCACAGATTTTTTTTTTAGTAGTCCCAGACAAGAGGTTTCAAGATCTCAAATAAAATGTTTTCATATAAAAAACAATGTTACCTCCAAATACTGCATTTCAACAGTATAAGCAACAGGGAACAGATAGTGACTGAAAGCAGCAGAGAAGTCCCAGGCCAGTGCAGGAAGCAGGTAGCCAGGAGCAACACTCACATGCATGGAAGGGAGGAACGTCTGTGAGAAAACCAGGAGACAGGGCTGCAAGGTGCTGGCAAAACCTCTGCAGGTCACAGGTACCTGGCACCAGGTGAGCCACTTACACCGGGCAAAACACTGCATCCCCTTGTACCAAACGTGGGCTTGGGCTACTCATCGGGTTTACCTGAATCAAATGAGCTGCTTTCACTAAAAAGGCCACCATAGGTGCTCTTCTTCCTTGAGAAGAAAACCCATCATAAAAGCAAGAGGTTTTACTTAGTAGCCATTTTGTCTTCAACTTGGACATGATACCTAATCTGAATGCAATGTAAACATGCTCTCTGAGGCTCATTTCCCAACAGCACATTAATGGAAAAAGAAAATGCAAAAAGGCCATCACTAAATACTGTAATAAATTAGGAGGGTGTGAAAAATTCACGATCTAAACAGACAGGAAATTCTGCAGTTTGTATTCCTTCTCTAGGTCACATTGCAGAGGAAAACAAAACAAAAGGTAGCAAGCGTGGATTAAGGACAATGAATGATTATTTACTGTCTAAATATTAAAGAAACCAACCAAACACTGAATGCAATTTCAGCATGCCATAAAATAAAGGAATCCGAAGGTAAAATTATATTTGAATTCTTTTGCAGCTACATCAATTCAAAACATCAAGCATAACTGTAGAATGAAGTAACATACAAGCCAGATCATTACGTTTCTGTCAGGATGAGTAGATGTATATAAATACATATGACATGTACACATAAAAGAAATTATATATGAGTAACCTATATTTACAACTCCCAACTTTCACAATACTTTACCAGCCCCCTTGGCCAAAAGAAGCTTTTAAAAACATAACAAAATATAAATGCTGCAGGTGACAACCTCTTTCAGGTTTTAAAAAACCACCCAAAATATTGTATTTGCAGGGCAAGCTAAACTCAGTTTCTCTCTTTCTCCTAAATGCACACAAGATAAACACTCAAGCCAAATGTTGGGTTACTATGAATCTTGTTTTCATTTTTAGGAAGGAAAAAAAACCCAAACCCCAACAAAAAAACCAACCAGATAAGAAAAAAAAAAAGAAAATAGAATAAAGAAACAACCAACACTGGATTCCTGTGCAGGAACTTGTAAACCATCATCACAAGTTCCAGCCAAAATTGCATTTCAATTGCCAGACTGGAAACTCGGGAGGTTTACAAGGAGCCTGGAAAAACGCACCCTTACTGCAACGCTCTGCATTCATTCCCTGCTGCATCAACACTGTGTGCCGGGGGTCTCGTGTGAGAGGTAAAAAAAAAAAACCCACCCAGACGTAGAAGCAGAGGGCCGTGTAAGATGCCGGGTAACTAAACTGCCCTCGGCAGGTGAGACCGTGCCACACGCCCGAGCGGAGCCGCTCCGCAATTGCCATTATCGCGGAACACACGCAGGCAGCACCAGGCGCCCGCCCCCGGCGCACGGGAGGCTGCCTCGTTCCTGGAAAATAACAAGCACCGGCCGCGGCAACAGCCGCGACCCGCGCACCTGCCCGCGGACACGCGTGTTTTCCGCGCGCACTGCGCGTCTGGGGGCGCAGCCCCGCGCCCCGGGGCGGGGAGAGGCACGGGCGGCTCCGCGCTTCCCGGCACAAAGGGGGCAGCGCTGCCGCCGCGCTGCCTCCGCGCCCGCGCAGCGCCCCCCAGCACCGCACCGCACCACCCCTCCCCTCCCCTCGTCCCCGACCGCCGGCCTGGGGCGCAGCCGACCCCGGCAGTGCGGCGGCCGGGCCCGGCCCTTACCAGATGGAGCTGCGGATCTTGTGCTGCAGCGCGCTGGCCTCGCCGCCCTGCAGTCCTGGCAGCAGGGCCGGCAGGGCCCCGCCGGGCGCGGGGGTGCCTGCGAGCCGCCGCGGCGGCTGCCCCTCCGGCTGCTGCTCCTCGGCCATGGGGGCGCGGCGGCGGGGACGCGGCGCGGCGCTGGCCGCACTAGGCCTCTGCCGCAGCCCTCGAGTGAGTCGCCTTCCCCCGCCGCCCGGGGGACATCACGGGCGGAAAGCCGAGCCGCGTCCCCGCCGCTACGCAGCAGGATGGCGAGCCCGGCCCGCGGCACGGCGCATGGCGGCCCGGCCTCCGCCCCCGCGCAGGGTCGCTCCGCGCTCCCCCGCCT